>JAWPHD010005447.1:0-163449 GCA_037043455.1 Cyrtodaria siliqua | reverse complement strand
TTACGATGAGTTAATATTATGGGATGTGTTTTCCTTTGTTCGCACACATATGTTAACCAACCCTAAAAGTAGAGAATGTAGTACTCAAACATGTCCAAAGTGGTAACGTTTCAAAGGCAAGAGTATTAATGTTACTCACATGGTGTAAATATCCATGCGCACAACAAAAAAAAGAAAAAAAAGAGGTATGGTTAAAATCTAAAATTCTCTATACAATTATAAAACAAAGCTGTTTGATTCTTGCAATCTATTAGGTCAGTTTTGTATAAAAATTATCATGAAGTCTTTGTTTGACAACGAACAGAACTATTTCAACGTTTCCTACACTTTGTGCTAACCATACATTAAGGAAACCCATATTACAAGATCACGTAATAGTAAAGCCCATTTTAATTTATTCGATTGATCAGTTATGTCATTGATCATCATATCATAAACTAGTTTACATACTTGTTTTCGCTACTATGTAATAATTAGAGCCAGTATAAAATGCCGTTGGGTAGAAAAAAGATGTTTTACCGAACTCTCCATATATAAAATCATTTTGCGTTGTCTTCTTTACACTTAATATGTTCTTACAGAATTTAAGATGCACTCTTTCTATTGCATTAGCTTTTGTATAACAAAACTGCAGCCCCATATCTCACAATTGGCGTGATTAATTTATCAAATAAATCTAATCTGTGTTAGATAGATGTCAGTAAATTTATATACGCATTTGTTCTTTTTAAATATAGCCTTTAAAGTCTGTCCTGCAAGTGTTACCTGTGCATCGGTGAATGATCCAGCCGTTGTAAAGACTATGCCTAAATAGATGAACCTTTTAACAATATCTATTGCATTATCATTTAAATGAAAAGTTGAATTTCTTTGTAATGAGCCACCCTTTTTAAATACCTTCGCCTTAGGTTTTGATGTATTTACATCGTTTCCACTTATTACAAAAAATATCCCGATATTCAAAACTTATTTGTTGAATGACGAATGTCGAGTTTTTTGTTTTTCGATATTCAATTTTCTTTTGTTGAATAACGAATCTGAGCTTTTTTGTTTTTCGATATTCAAAACTTATTTGTTGAATACCGAATCTCGAGTTTTTTGTATTTCGATATTCAAAACTTATTTGTGACGAATCTCAATTTTTTTGGTTTTCGATATTCGAAATTTCTTTGTTGAATAACGAATCCCGAGTTTTGGGTTTTTCGATATTCAATTTGAATATCGAATATCGAATATCATGCTAACTTCCTCTCGCCAATAAAATAACACAATTTTTTTGTTTTGGAAATCACATCCGTACCTAGAATTTTAATATCTTCAAATAATAATATCAACGTACCTATGTTTAATCCATGTCCATAAAATGTCTTTCTAAACTTGTTTAGTTCAGTAACAGTTTACTGACAATTCACCAGGCAAGTAACAACCTCCTATAACGAGTATTTGAAGGCGAATATCGATTAGCGGAACTAAACTAAAAATTGAAGGTGATTTATTTGTGGGTCTACGTTATGTTATACATGAAGGTAGTAATAGACAATCTATGGTTGAAAATGGAGTTTTTGATAGATGGTTCGACTCTATTGTTTCTTTACATAATAAATGAATGTGTTTTATGACACGTCGACACATAAATATGTCATATTGTGCGCAAAAACCGATGAATCATGAAAGAATGAAGTAGTAATTAAAAACAATGTAAACGTATAAAGATAAAACTATCTACAAATAAGGGATGATATGGTAGCAATATAAACTATGTATATATGTAAATCAACGAATGCCCGTCAACGGGATTGTAAACAAGTTAATATATATAGGAAAACATTATATTGATTTATAAAGTCTGATTTCTTTAAGAAAATCTAAAACAAGACTAAAATCTATAGTATCAAATAACTCTTTCAAAGTATTAACTGTGTAGTATCTTTGTCGCTTAGGATCAAAGTCTACACATTCCAACAATATGTGTTTGACCGCTAACGGTGCATAACAGGGTATACATTCTGGCAACTGCTCTCCTTGTAATACATATGAATGAGTACAGCGTGTATGCCCTATCCTGACCCTGGCTATGAAAACTTCCTCTCGACGAATGGGTCTACTAGAAGGACGCCATTCTCCGAGTAACGGTTTAATGGAAAGGAGTTTATTGTTCACCGACAAGTCCCAAGCGGCTTGCCAAGAGTTACGTATATATGTGTTGATACAACTTTTAAATTCAGTATAAGGTAATTTGGTATTAGATATATGTAAACCTAATGCTGCCTTAGCAGCACTATCAGCTCTACCATTACCACGTATTCCTACATGGCTTGGAAGCCAGCAGAAAATAATAACATTATCAACTATAAGAGAATTGTACTTTTATAAAAGTTGAAGCACAACTGGATTATCATGTTTCATATTACCCAGTGCTTGAAGAGATGAAAGGGAATCAGAAAAGATTATGAAATGGTCATATTCATCAGATTCCTGAATAAAACTTAAGGAAAGTTCAATTGCCTTAAGTTCGGCTGAGAAGATAGAGGCCTTGTCAGGCAGGCGGCTCTTTATGCTATGTTTGTGAACAACAGCTGCTGCAGCAGCTACCTTGTCTCCATCTTTAGAACCATCTGTGTATATATGTTGAAAGTTACTGTATTTCGATTTAATTTCATTATATTTGCTTTAAAAGGTAGTAGGATCTGTAATGGATTTGTTATTATTACAAAGATCAAAAATAATTGTTGGTGTTTCCAAAGTCCACGGTGGAATTTGCGGTACTTTGTACCTGGCAATCTAATTTAGGTCGATTTCAGTGACTCTTAATTTTGGTTTAATACGAAGACCAAATGGCCGAATGGCTTTCGGTTTTCGATGAAAAAGAGGTTCATAATTAGGATTAAAAACAGTATCGAAAGTTGGATTTGAATGGTTAGATTGTAATTTAATGGTATACTGAAGGGCTAATTTGTCCCGTCTATGAGACAATGATGGTTCATTAGCTTCAACATATAGACTTTCGGCTGGTGATATACGAAAGTCTCCTAAGGCGAGGCGTAATCCTTGATTATGTATAGGATCGAGCATCCGCAAGTACGATTTGCGAATCGATCCATATACTATTGAGCCGTAGTCCAGTTTGGATCTGATAAGATATCTGTAACACACCCGATAACCGGCAGCCGTAGCCACAATTCGGCAGCCGTAGGCACAGTTCCCGGTAAATAAAAAACAAGATTCAATAGGGTAAATAAATCTAGCTTTATGACTTGTTAGCCTGAACATATTAGAAAAGTGAATCGGCCATTTTAATTTGGAAGGAATGTTGTGTATGTCACCTGATTCCCGTGAAATTTGAACCTATATTATTTGAGTTACGGTAGGTTAAATGTTGAAATTAAGCTAAAAATGTGATTGTAGAAAGTTAGAGACCTGGTACTCGTTAAATAGTCAAGTTTACGAGATGTCAAGCATACTGCCATACAATATAATCTTTCCTGAATAAACAGTCCAAGTTTTAGCCCACAGAACATTTTATTAAAAAAAATTATTGTGGGTTTTTAAACACGCCCGGGTATTGAAAAATGGCAGGAGTACGCTACAGTTCCATTATTTATTGGCAGGTAGCTAGTACAGTTCCGAAAAATGGCAGGCGTATGGTACAGTTCCAAAAACATCGGACGCTAAAGTCTTTTCTCCTTTGGTATAGTGGTGTAATTTCGAAAACACTAATAAAGAAGTACTGTATATAGAATTATATACATCTTCGGTCCTTCCATAAACGTTTAAGAAAACCCACCAACCGTAGGGAAACGTGAATATAGGCTCGTTTGAACCAGTGAATTAATAAGAGATTATTACTTCACTGTTTGAACCTTGATTCCGAGGGTACAGTACAGAGAAAGACACGTTTTAATAACAATCGTTTGTTGTGCTGAGTTACGTCCCCTTTTTATAATTCACCATTTATGATAACAGGCGTTTGGTATTTAGATGTTTTGGAATAGATTGCTTAATTTTAATTATTGCATAGTTGAACACATCACATTAATTACGTTTTAAGGCCACTCTATGTAACTTTAATAATGTATCTGAATCAAACGTCTACTGATATATAGGACAGGCATATACACCAATAACGTAGTCTATTCCAAAACATCTAAATACCAAACGCCTGTTATCATAAATGGTGAATTATAAAAAGGGGACGTAACTCAGCACAACATACGATTGTTATTAAAACGTGTCTTTCTCTGTACTGTATCCTCGGAATGAAGGTTCAAACGAGCCTATATTCACGTTTCCCTACGGTTGGTGGGTTTTCTTAAACGTTTATGGAAGGACCGAAGATGTATATAATTCTATATACAGTACTTCTTTATTAGTGTTTTCGAAATTACACCACTATACCAAAGGAGAAAAGACTTTAGCGTCCGATGTTTTTGGAACTGTACCATACGCCTGCCATTTTTTGGAACTGTACTAGCTACCTGCCAATAAATAATGGAACTGTAGCGTACTCCTGCCATTTTTTAATACCCGGGCGTGTTTAAAAACCCACAATTATTTTAATAAAATGTTGTCACAGGATGACCTTAGTGGTTGGGCTAACTCAGGAAAGAATCAATGACGGTGAATGCATTTACATAAGTTTAATGCAACTTTTAAAATATGTTTAATATATATACAATTATCTAAAAAAACAAGCGAATACACAAATGAACTATGAAAAGAATGTTCTCTGAACGTTTAAGACGTTCTTAGTATTGTTATAAATACTGAATGTCTAAGACACTGAAGTGTTGTTAAAGCTATAACAATGTTGATCTAGCGCGATAACTGTGATGCGCGAGAGCTCATGAAGATGATGATGCGCGAATTCAATGGATGATTGTCATCAAATGCCTTCTGTAAGGGTTGATGACGCGATGCAATGATAGTTAATCTCCCCTGAGATTGTGAATGATATTCCTCCAGTGAGGACTGGTAACGGGCCCACCTTGTGTCCCGGGGGTTGTCGTTAGTAAAACCTGGCTGCGCAGGTACGGGGACCGTCTCCACCGTTTGTAACGTTAGTCGTGGAAGCTTAGCTCTACTCCTGGATATCCAAACCTAGATGGCTTACTCCAACCCTGGATGGCTTATATCCTGGATGGCTTAGGCACATGTTGCCTGTGAAATTTGCCGTCCAATCTCTGTTCCAACAAAGTACTATCGATGATCCCCGCGACAGCTAGAAGACAATGGGTTTTATAGCAAACATTACGCCCAAATCATTATTTGCCCCGTTCAGTCCGTGACAAACGTGGCTAAATCTACAGTATTGAATCTACACGCGAGGCCCTTATACAATTTTGCCGTTTAAGGAAAATATACCTATACGTTTACATGCATGAGCACAAAACTAAACTTATGACACGGCCTCTCTGGCGGCCACTTAATATGTGCACGCTTTTACGTGTTACATGAATAGATCATGAATATTGTGAAATTGTTTCAACTCGAACAATAGATTTTGGGTGTAACCGATAACAAGAGCTATATACGACCAGTACGCTCTACCCGTGACATTTTGTGACAACATCTCCCCACTTAAAGAAAGTGCTACACTTTTAAAATTCAACAAAATGATAATTAATATTTACACGTTAAGAAACTATTAATTCTTCTGAGCAAATGAGCGACAAAACGTACAAGCTGATCGCTCAATCGCTTGAGTATGTTAACTATTACTACTGAGGGATGCAACCTTCAGCCAGTACAACGACCGTCTTCCGGAAAACATCCACTGCAGTTATAACCTAACTATAATATGTAATTACAATTTCAACACTATTCTACAATTGTACACTACCCTGTCGTAACATATACTACTATTGTACAATACAATGCAATACACTATTGTATTAAACCGGTCATTATGTGCGGCGACTTAAATAGTCTGCCCCAATATTGTCCTTTCCACGGATTGCTTTAATTTTCATCCGGTAAGGCTGCAGAGTCAGTGCCCACCTCATTAACCTACTGTTAGCTACCTTAGCTTTATTCATATAAGCTAACGGTTGGTGGTCAGTCTCCAAGACAAATTCCTTACCAACAACATATCGGTGGAATTTACTGACACCCCACACTACTGCAAGACACTCCCTTTCGATAACAGAGTAGTTACATTCCCGGGGTAATAGTTTCCGACTTGCGTAAGCCACGGGGAGACTACACCCATCTTGCTCTTGCAGTAGGACTGCACCCACCCCGATATCGGAGGCATCCGTTCTGAGGATAAACTCCTGGTCAAGTTCAGGTAATTTTAGTATTGGGGTTTTGACCAGACTCCTCTTTAAAGAGACAAAAGCTCGCTCCTGGCTTTCCCCCCAAGTTATCCTATTGGGTTGACCTTTCTTTGTCAAGTCTGACAAAGGTGCAGCTATAGCCGAAAAGTTTGGAATAAACTTCCTGTAAAAACCCGCCAACCCTAAAAATGACCTAACTTGTTTCTTTGTCTCGGGTCTTGGTGCTTCCTGAATTGCCTTAACCTTGTCGGGGTTGGGTTTCAATTTCTGGTCCCTCCCGACAACATGACCCAGACACTCTATATCTGCGTAACCTATGTGACACTTGCTAGGTTTTGCAGTCAGTTTAAACCGGCGTAGCCGTTCCAACAGATTACGTAGAGCCTTAATATGGTCTTCAAATGTTGTTGTAAACACCAGGATGTCATCTACAAAACTGTCTGTGTTGGACAAATCCTTCAGGACTTTCCTCATTAACCTACAGAATGTTGCTGGGGCGTTTACGAGACCAAAGGGCATGACGTTGAACTTAAAAAGTCCTTGCGAAGTTTCGAAGGAGGTCATCTCTTTAGCTCGGTCTGAAAGTGGGACTTGCCAATAACCTTTACTGAGGTCTAACTTGGAGAAATACGAATATCCCGCAAGTTTAGAGAATACCTCCTCAATATTAGGCATTGGCTCTGCATCAAAGATGGTACGTTTATTTAGCTGCCTAAAATCGATACAGAATCGAATTGACCCATCTTTCTTCTTTATAAGTACGACTGGGGATGAAAATGGGGCGTTTGAAGGTTCGATGACACCCAATTTCAACATGTCTTTCACCTCCTCATCAACAATTGATCGGGAGTGAAATGGAATGGGATACCCCTTAATTCTAATTGGTTCCCCTGATGTGAGTACAATATCATGTTGCACTCCATCTGTCTGCCCCGGGTTTTCGGACAAGACATCACTGAACTCCGAGAGTAAACTACCCATCTCTCGTTGCTGCTCTACACTAAGCATGCCCGATATGTCTACATCGGCTGCTGTCTCCTTACCTACACTAATGGGAAAATACATGGGACTAGTGTCCTCACTACTGTCTTCCTCACTATCCTCAATAACTGCAACATTAACTACGGTTAACACCCCTTGTTGCACATTATCGGTTCTACTGATATACTCTTTCAGCATATTCGCATGAAAGGTCTTTAACTTTCCGTTTATCTCGATACGGTAATCCATAGTGTTCACTATCCCTCTAACGTAAAACGGACCTTTCCATTGTAATAACAACTTGTTATTGTCGGTCGGGAGTAACAGTAACACCTGGTCATCTATCTTAAACTTCCTAGCTCTAGCTTTCTGGTCATAGTACCGTTTATACTTGGTACTTGCCTTAACTAACTGACTTTGAGCTATCTTACAAGTCTCCTCTAGTTTCACCTTCAGATCTAAAACATACTGATATGTAGTCTTAACCTCATCACTATCTACTTCACCTGCCCACATCTCTCTAAGAATCCTCATGGGACCTCTAACTGACCTACCGTACAATAACTCAAACGGAGAAAATCCTAAACTCTCTTGTGGAACCTCTCTAAATGCAAACAATAAAGCATTGAGATACTTGTCCAAATCTTTGGGTCTCTCGGTACACATACGCCGTAACATTTGCTTTAACGTCCCGTTAAATCGTTCGACTAACCCGTTACACATAGGGTGATATGGTGTTGTCATGATTTGACGCAAAGACAATAACCTGCTTACTTCAGCCATAAGTTCTGACGTAAACTGTGACCCACAATCAGTCAGCATTTCCTCTGGTACACCTAGCCTACTGAACATATCAACTAATGCCTCAGCTACTCTCTCAGTTTCAATTGAGGGCAATGCTACTGCCTCCGGATACCTAGTTGCATAGTCTACCATGGTTAAAATGTACCTATTTTTCCTATCCGACACTGGAAAAATTGGTCCAACTATGTCTACGGCTACCCGCTTAAATGGTGTATCTATCAGTGGCATCTGACCTAAATGTACTTTGGTCACTCGACCTTTTGGTACTGTCCTTTGGCATACATCGCAGGTCCTACAATACCTAGTTACATCTTCACTAACGCCTGGCCAATAAAAGTCTGCCAATACTCTATCTGACGTTTTCTTTACGCCTAAATGACCTCCCATAATCGACTCATGAGCTACCTTAAGCACTGTCGTTCTATACTGGGTAGGTACCACTAATTGGTGAAACTGTCTACTACCACTATCTTCAAATTCTCTGTACAATAACCTATTCTTATGTACAAACTTACAACTACCGGACCCTTTACACTTCTTTACTACACCATCCTTGGCCTTAACCTTACAAGGACCTAATGACTCGTCTTGAGTTTGTGCTTCTATAAACTCCGCTTTAGATATGTCTCCTACGGCTGCAGGAACCTTTAATTTTCTATAAGCCTGAGCTTGCTTCTGAACCTGCGCTCTAGTCTCTACGGCATTACTTATGCTACTTCTAAAATCGGACATTACCGGAAGTACTGAACCTTCTATGTTCCCCATCGTTAAATCATACATCGGGTCATCCATACATAGTGCCTCTGTAGTCCCTTTAAAGAAAGGTGTATCTACATCTATTCTCGCTATTGGCACGTGCTCTACCGACTTATTTAACAACATACACGGTGACTGTTTACCTACCAACTGGTCATCCGTAACTAAACTACGCCTAACTACCACACCTGTACAACCTGTATCCCTCATTACAATTACGTCCGTGCCGTTCACTCTACCATCTGCCGTTGGGAGATTTGCATACGGAAAGAGACATGTTCCGATCTTCGCCATTACACCATCCGCTTTAACACAACAGCTACTACTCTCGGTTTTAATAACCGGACTATTACTACCTCTGCCTCTACCTCTACCGCGGTTTTGACCACCTCTACCTCTACCGAAATTCCATGGGTTGTTAAAACCTTGGTTCTGACTCCCTACATTGTTGTCCACTCTACTATTTTCACTAAAATTGTCTACGACAGCGGACACTTTCACCGCTTTCCTACACTCATGTGAAGCATGATTCCCATTACAGTGACGACAACGAATAAAAGGTCTACCTATGTTACCACTATTGCTACCTCCTCTAGCACCCATCGAACTACCTCCTCCTCTATAGTTTCCACTCTGGCCTTTCTGTTTATGATCGTCCCCTTTCCTATCTCTAAAAGTTCTGTCTTTCGACACTACATTATAAGCTCCACCTCTAGCCTCGGCAAACTGATCTGCTTGAGTTGCCATTTCATTTACACTAGTTAGTTTTCTTTCTTTAAGAAATAAGAACAGATCTCTACTACAAACATTGAATAGCTGGTCCCGCAACAAGAAATCTATGAGGCCCTGATAAGTCTGCGCTACCTTCCCTAACTCTAACCACCTATCTAAGTAATTTCTAGACCTACTAATAAACTGAATAAATGACTCGCCTTTCTCAGGCAGACAATCTCTAAACCGCTTTCTAAAACCTTCTTCAGTTAGCTCAAATCTCTTTAAAAGAGCATCCTTTAACTTGTCATAGTCAAGAGCATCTAAACTAGGTAATCTAGAAAATACATCTAAGGCCTTGCCTCTCAATAACGCACTTAAATGAACTGCCCACTTATCTTTGGTCCATTCCTGTAACTCAGCATAACGTTCGAACCGTAACAAGTAACTGTCCATGTTATCTTTGTCAGCATCAAAGTATGGTAACTTCGAACCTTTTAACTTCCCAGAATAACTATCTTTCCCTACAGTTCCACTGTCCTTACTATGTGTCTTAGCTGCTTCCAACTCTAAAGCTAACTTATGATCAAACTCCTTTTGCTCCCTTTCCATTATCATCTTAGCCTTAGCTAGTCTACCATCTGTTTCGAACCTCTCATGTTCTAACTCTTGCTTCTCCCTTACTATTCTACTTTCATCATCTCGCGTCTCTTTAGCTAACCTACCTTCTAATTCTAACTTCTCTTTATCAGCATCTAGCTTCTCTTTAGCTAATCTACTTTCTAATTCTAGCTTCTCTTTATCAGCATCTAGCTTCTCTTTATCAGCATCTAACTTCTCTTTAGCTAATCTACTTTCTAATTCTAGCTTCTCTTTAGCTAATCTACTTTCTAATTCTAGCTTCTCTTTAGCTAACCTACTTTCGAATTCTAGCCTATCTTTCTCTAATTCTCTTTCCTTAAGTCTAAATTCCCTTTCCCTAGCCTGTTCGTCTTTAACAAAGGTTCTAAGCTCTTCACCAGCATACCCTAACTCCTTACCCATTTCCGTAAGATCCTTTATGGACGTCATGGTTATAGACATTGTGGACTACACACTACAATAATTACAATACACACGTCACTAATAATTCTACTCAACTAACTACTAATGGTAAGTCACTGTGTCCTCAGTAAATACCTGGGCATCATCATAGGACAAGTTACATACACATTTGTACTAGCGCTAACTACTAACGATTATGTGTAGATAGTATCTAGCTTCCACAAAACATATGCACTACATAAAATATCTTAATTTGATATTGGACATAAACCTTACACAATCATCGAAATGTGTATAACATGTACATGTATATTTACTTCTCCCATCAATATAAGTATACTCGAGTGTCACAACATGAGTAGAACGTCTTGTTCGCCAACCTAATTGGATACTATATGTATATCAAGGGAGGTAAAAACAAACACCCAAATTATTGAGCAAAAGTGCCTCAGACCCACTCGTGTAGACCACTGCGACCTCGCGCCAAGGAAAGAACGGACAAAACAACAGTTTGGACTCACCCTACCCTTGTCGTGTCTTGACTTCCAAGCTGTGGCCGTGATCGTCGACAGTCGCCTTGATGGATCAGAGGGTGGTACACAATTCTAAAATAATAAGTAGAGATTTAGTATATCATAATAAAGATCACTTATTGATTCTTTCCCTCCGTAGTCGCCAATAATCCCACTACTCTGAAAACCAGTTGTCACAGGATGACCTTAGTGGTTGGGCTAACTCAGGAAAGAATCAATGACGGTGAATGCATTTACATAAGTTTAATGCAACTTTTAAAATATGTTTAATATATATACAATTATCTAAACAAACAAGCGAATACACAAATGAACTATGAAAAGAATGTTCTCTGAACGTTTAAGACGTTCTTAGTATTGTTATAAATACTGAATGTCTAAGACACTGAAGTGTTGTTAAAGCTATAACAATGTTGATCTAGCGCGATAACTGTGATGCGCGAGAGCTCATGAAGATGATGATGCGCGAATTCAATGGATGATTGTCATCAAATGCCTTCTGTAAGGGTTGATGACGCGATGCAATGATAGTTAATCTCCACTGAGATTGTGAATGATATTCCTCCAGTGAGGACTGGTAACGGGCCCACCTTGTGTCCCGGGGGTTGTCGTTAGTAAAACCTGGCTGCGCAGGTACGGGGACCGTCTCCACCGCTTGTAACGTTAGTCGTGGAAGCTTAGCTCCACTCCTGGATATCCAAACCTAGATGGCTTACTCCAACCCTGGATGGCTTATATCCTGGATGGCTTAGGCACATGTTGCCTGTGAAATTTGCCGTCCAATCTCTGTTCCAACAAAGTACTATCGATGATCCCCGCGACAGCTAGAAGACAATGGGTTTTATAGCAAACATTACGCCCAAATCATTATTTGCCCCGTTCAGTCCGTGACAAACGTGGCTAAATCTACAGTATTGAATCTACACGCGAGGCCCTTATACAATTTTGCCGTTTAAGGAAAATATACCTATACGTTTACATGCATTAGCACAAAACTAAACTTATGACACGGCCTCTCTGGCGGCCACTTAATATGTGCACGCTTTTACGTGTTACATGAATAGATCATGAATATTGTGAAATTGTTTCAACTCGAACAATAGATTTTGGGTGTAACCGATAACAAGAGCTATATACGACCAGTACGCTCTACCCGTGACATTTTGTGACAGTTCTGTGGGCTAAAATGTGGACTGTTTATTCAGGAAAGATTATATTTTATGGCAGTATGCTTGAAATCTCTTAAACTTGACTATTTACCGAGTACCAGGTCTCTAACTTTCTACAATCACATTTTTTAGCTTAATTTCAACATTTAACCTACCGTAACTCGAATAATATAGGTTCAAATTTCACGGGAATCAGGTGACATACACAACATTCCTTCCAAATTAAAATGGCCGATTCACTTTTCTATTATGTTCAGGCTAACAAGTCATAAAGCTAGATTTATTTACCCTTTTGAAACTTGTTTTTTATTTACCGGGAACTGTGCCTACGGCTGCCGAACTGTGCCTACGGCTGCCGGTTATCGGGTGTGTGTAAAGTCGCAAGAGGACTTTTCGATCTGCTCCCCAATTAGTGTTTGCAACAACTTTAAGTAAGTTAAGAGCTTTAAGGCATTTGGCCTTCAAGTATTTAAGGTGTGGTATAAACGTTAATTTACGGTCAAAAATAAGACCTAGGAATTTTGTCTCATCCACTATTAGTAAAGGTGAACCGCCCAGTGTTAGATGAGGATCTTCGTGATGTTTGCGTAGTTTGCATACAATTGGTTTTAGATTTAGAAAATTTAGAACCATTTTCATCAGACCTGGTCTGACATTTATTGAGACATTGTTGTAATTGTCTCTCAATAGTTGTCTCTCAGTATTATTCATGTTTTTTGCACGATAACATATAACAAAGTCGTCAACATATAGAGAACAATTCACACCTGGATTGATGCATTTTACTATACTGTTAATCGTTATATTAAAACGCGTGACAGAGAGTATGCTGCCCTGTGGAACACCCATCTCCTGTTCATGAATGTCAGAGAGGGTTGAACCCATTCGGACACGAAACTGTCTAGCATCTAAGAATTTCTCTATAAAAATGGGTAATCGGCTTCTAAGACCAAGGTCATGAAGATCATTCATAATACCGTACTTACATGCAGTATCACAAGCTTTCTCCAAGTCAAAAAATACAGCGACTAGATGTTCTCTTTTATGAAAGCTTCCCTAATAAACGATTCAAATCGAATAAGATTGTCTGTTGTGCCTCGTTGGCGCCGGAATCCACTTTGATACTTTGTTATCAGTTTGTTGGACTCCAGGTACCAAACGAATCTCTCATTAATCATTCGTTCCATGGTTTTACATAATTATACAACTCGTTAAAGCGATCGGGCGATAATTTATTGGGTCCGTATGATCCTTTTCAGGTTTGGGGACTGGAATAACGATTGCTTCCCGCCAGGAATCGGGGAAGTTTCCCGTCACCCAACCCTTATTAAATATATCAAGAAGGGTAGAGAGACAGGATTCAGATAAATGTTTTAATAATTGATAATGGATATCATCAGGACCAGCTGATGTATCATGAGCCTTTTTAATGGACTCTCGAAGTTCTTTGAGAGTGAATAGTTTATTGTATTTCTTTAAGTTTTTCGACTTGAAGTTCAGCTTCTTCTGTTCTTTTAGTTTCTTATTTTTCAGAAAATTTGGTTGACAATTTTCAAAAGAAGAATTTTTTGAAAAAGTTTCTGCCAAAGTGTTTGTAATATCTTTGACAGATGTTATATCTCCATTATCTGTTTTAAAATGATTTACAGAACTAGAATTACCTTTACCACTTATTTTCCGGACCATGTCCCATGTCTTCTTAAGAGATAAGCGAGAATTCAGCCTAAAGTCGTAAGCTCTCCAGCATTTCCACTTGCTATCCTTAATAGTAAGACGGGCTTTCACAAGAAAAAAACTAAAGTTATCTAAATTTGATTGAGTTGGCCGCAAGTTAAAATTATGTTATGCAGCTTTACGATGGCTAACTGCCTTTTTGCAGTCATCGTCGTACCATGGTTTATGTGGGCGTTTTGGATTTGCCGAGGTTTTTGGAATAGTTTGATCAGCTATAGCATGAAAAGTTTTGGAACAAAGAGTAGTTGCGACTTCGACATCCTCGAAAACGGAAGCCTTTAATAGTTCCTCGCAAAGAGATTGAAACGTAGTCCAATCAGCCTTGCGAAGTTTCCATCGTTGCGTTTTTTCGAGAAGTGGAGGGCCGATATTTTCAAGAAATAAGGGGAAGTGGTCACTTCCACAGATGTCGTCTCTAACACTCCACGAAAAATCCATCAAAAGCGTTGAATCGCATATTGTTAAATCAATGGTAGAATGAAAGCCTCTAGCAGGATGTAAATCAGTTTGTGACTTATTATCATTAAAAAGACACAATTTGTTCTTGGCCAAGAAATCCTTAATTTTCTTGCTTTTATCGTTTATATCTTTACAACCCCAGATGTAGTTGTGTGCATTAAAATCACCCAAGAGTATAAAAGGTGATGGTAATTGTGCAGCTAGGTGATTTAGATCTTTAGGGTCTAGTGAAGAACTAGGTTTTAAATATAAGGAACATATTGTTATAAATCTGTGCATCGTAACACTGACCGCAATAGCTTGCAAATTTGTTTTCAACAAAACAGGTCTGTGAGGAATGTTTCGATTAACGAGTATCGAAACTCCACCAGTCGCCTTGTCCCCGGTATCACAAATATGATTGCATAGTGAGTATTGTTTAAAAGATACCTTATCACTTGCCTTCAAGAATATTTCTTGAAGACAAAATGCAATAGGGTTGTGTTCATTTAAAATTAAGCTGATTTTATCATAATTTGGTTTCAAATCTCGACAATTCCATTGAATGATCTTATTAGTATTACCAACTGTTCAACGCTAAGGCGATTTTTAACTATATTTTTATTTTTGGCCTTATATTTAGGAGAGGTCTTATTAGACTGAAGTAGTGACATCTCCACTGATGAATCCTCCTCCCCGGAAGAAGTCAGCTGAAGTGGCACCTCGACTAACCTTTCATGGAAGGATAGAAGTGGCAGTGCAGCTGCTGTCTCTGAAATGTCTATGAGCTGTTCGAATTTATTATGCAGCTCAATAGGGCCGTTAGACACCTTTGGCTGCTCCTTGTGCTCCCTAGTTGGAGAAGCACTAGGTTTTCCAACTTCCTTGGTTGGAGCAGCACTAGGCCTTCCAACCGAGGAAGTATTATGCTTCACGACTGGGGAACTACTAGACTTCAAAGTCTTAGAAGAACACGCTTTCCAATTCTCAGAAATTGACGTGCTCTTGACATTGCCAGAGCTTGTCGATTTTGTGTTTGATTTAAATGAAAACGTTTGATTAGTTGAAAAATTTAATTTTGGTTTGTTAAGTTGTATTTGTTGTCTTTTGTTTGGATTTGATACTGTGGAAGTATTCTTTGTATTTTAAATTTCTGAATGTGGTTCGTATTGCGTACTTGTATCCCTACATTCTATGTGTGTTGCTGTTTTTTTGAGAATAGATGCGTAAGAGTTCGGACTTGAAATTTTATATTTTTCTTCAATCAATTTTCGTGCTTCTGGAAAGGGAATGTTTTGTGTATATTTAACTGTTATGATTTCTTTTTCTGTTTTGAATTTTTGACATAATTTTGAATTTGCGTGATGTCATAGACCGCAGTTGGTACATTTGAGGTCGTTAGGACAATCTGATTCGTTATGCTTGAATGCAGACTCGCCACATTTACCACAAAGTTTTTCTTGGACACCTGGACTTGTGGTGCCCAAAGGCTTGGCAATTGTAGCAACGTAACGGGTTTGGAATGTAGGTATCAACATTTAATTGCAGATATGCCACCTTTATTGTTCTTGGTAAGACGGGTGTTGCAAATGTGAGGACGATAGTATTTGTACTGATAATTTTATCATTCTTCTTTATGGCTATTCGGCGAGCCGCAGTTACCAACTGTGGCGCAAGCGCGTTCATAATTTCTTCTTCAGGTACTCCGGAGAGATCCGGGCACCTGATGACGCCTTTGGAGATGTTCATAGAGGTGTGAGCGTAGAATTTGACTTTTGTGTTTGAAATTTGTGTAATTGTTAATAAATTATCGGAGTGAGATTTTTTTTCAGTTTCTGTAAGGAGAGTTTTGTTCTTTAATTTTTTTATTTGCTTTACATGTCCAGCGATGGAATGGACAGTTTTCTGAATGACAAAAGGTGACATATCTGCAACAGGCAATTTTCCGATTCGATGATGAGAAAACGAGGAAAGGACTGGTTGATCAGTGGTTCCTCAGTATCAGATTCTTGTTCTGTTTTTTTACCTTTATGTGTAGTTTGTGCGTTTTGTGATGCCATGATGGACGTTAAGAATTCATCTTCCACGCTTCTCACCTACATCGGAGTCCAACAAGGTGACATCCAGCAGTCAAAATGCCAAGAATACGTAGAAGGTATACTCATATAAAGCTAACACATCAGACCCCCCCGCCCCCTCTCCCCCTACCACCCAGCGGACATAACCCCATAACTAAAAAGTCGAAGAGCCGCACCTATGTTCCGCCTAAAAAGTGGCATGAGTATAGCCATATAGCGTTTGGAAATACATGATTAACTCTTGCGCCACCTCCATAAAAGACCATGTCTATATAGTGTTTAAAGTAAAATAATATAAAAGGTAAGTAAGACACAGTGTACAGGTACTGTCTGAATAATAAGGTCGGATCTCTTATAGCTGGCGTGACAAACCGATTGATCAGATCGGGCCAAATCTGACCGCCCGTCTAGTAGAAGTCCGGACCAAAGTGGTGTGTTGCAACGTGGGGATAACTACCAGATCTCCACGCCACTCAACCACCAGGATTCCCTTCTCCAATGACGGTCAACAGGTGGGTTACTTTTCGGGGAGTCCTACCCCTCTGCTAAGTAACGAGCAGTCGGTTGATTCTTATCAGCCCACCACCGACTTGGGTGTTTCTTTACATAATACTACAAATGTTCAATGTCACATTTTACTCGGAGGCGATTTTAATAGCAGAAATCTGATAATGCTGATTACGTAACTGATGATTCCGACTTAAATACCAATGCACTACCGGATGATTATACTACGGATAGCTTTTTACCGAGATATTCACAAGATATTGGGCACTTAAATAGTAATGGTACAATTTTTCTTGAACTATGTAAGCAGACTGGGCTTCGAATATTAAATGGTCGCGTTGGTGATGATGCAGGGATTGGACAATATACTTTTGTTGGAAGTCGAGGCAGTAGTTTGGTTGATTATGTATTAGTTTCTGAATCTATTTTCTATAAAATCTCTAGCTTCGTTGTTGAAGATCTGAATATTTTAACGGATCATTGTATTATTAAATTTGTTTTAGAAATGAAGTTGATTCTTATAATGAACAACCCGATGAAAATATTGAAAATAAAGATTCAAGTTCTGAAACGGATTATAAACTATTATAATATATTTGGAATAGTGAATCTATCGGCGATTATGTAACATCCCTGGATTCAGACCATGTTGTATCCCAGTTGAGTGTATTAAAGGTGAATATAAATAATAGCGTTAATGAAAACGATATTAATACTGTAGTTAACGAATTTGTAAATGTTATTGAAAGCCTTGCTGATCCTTTATTTAAGAAGCAATGATACAAACCAAACATTTAATAATAGAATATCTAACCCATGGTTTAATGGACAAAAGAGATGTTTTATGAGTAGTCTAAATAAATACAGGGAGTGCAAAGCTGATGTTAACAGGATAAATTTAGTAAGGTCAAGATCTGAGTATAAATATATAACTCGAAAATGTAGAATCACCTACAATTCTGAAGTAACAAACAATTGAGCGCAAGGTCGTCTTAAAAATGCAAAGTTGTACTGGAAGATGTTGAAAGAATTAGCTGGCATTAAAACTTCTAATATTAGTATATCTGTATTTGAACAATATTTTAAATGTATCAATAATCCAAGCGATCCATATTTTACGCCATCTAATGATATAATAGACTTTAATGAAAAGTATGTTAAAAATGAATTCCAAATTATTTTTGAAGAGGTGAATATTGAAAAAGGTCATACAGATGTATTGAAAGCAATTTCTCAACTTAAGAATGGTCGTAGTTCTGGACCGGATGGATTATTAAATGAATTCTTTGTACACGGTAAAAACACATTTATTCCTATACATTTACCATTGTTTAACAAAGTTTTTGAAACAGAATATTTTCCGGAAATGTGGTCAGACGGTTACATAATACCACTACACAAAAGATAATCTTGAGAATTACAGGTATTACTTTGTTAAGTTAAGGGAAATTATTTACACGTGTGCTGAACAATCGATTAAATGATTGGTCGGAAAGTTACAATGTTTATATTGAAGCACAGGCCGGTTTTAGGGAAAATATGAGCACAGTCCTACAGAAATGCCCAGGACAATTACTCAGCCAGGTCGTGTTATTAAACAGTCATTTACTGTTACATACTTAGCAGGGTCCGTTTGTTAAGTACTTGTTAATAAACACAGCACTGAGCAACACTGATCAGAGATATCAAGTTGCACTATGGAGAAAACAACAGATGGGAAGTGTGTGGTTTGTAAAACTGCACGTATAAAGAAAATCACAATACAGGTTTAATGTATGAATTTTAATTAATAAAATGTAAAACATATTAATGACTATTTTTAATTAATTATGGATACAAAATAGAGCTATTTCCTATAACATAACATACTTAATCAATGGTTTCAATGAATCTAACTTGTTTATACTATTTCTATATTGACTTGATATAGAGTCAGTTTTAATTTACAAAACTGTCATATTCACTGCTGTAATACACATTAAATACAAATACAAACCTTTCTAAGTGTTCTAGTATAAACAAATAAGACATACTTGTTTTCCTAGAAATAGTGTAAACATCAGCCCCAATAAATATGGGGAAAACACTTTACATTCTAGTTTTGAACAAATGATAGTAGAAACTAGTTAATAGTATGCAAAGTATGAAATAACACCCACAATAGTATGTTTTTGTATATTCAAAGGGACACACGGCAATCTTGATTTGACTTTGAAATAACGAAAGTAGCATTACACATATCGCTTTAGAACATGACATATTGCTATAACCCCACTTTTGCAGTGTCGCGTCTTGATGCACATTTTTATTATTAGCATTTCTCAAACAAACAATTTTGAATGGGGTTTCAGTTGATAATATACTCAGCAAAAATAGAAAGTATCCACTTTGTTTTCCTGCAAAATCTGAGACTGTAAGACAGAATTAACAATTGTAGCATGATTTTCTTTTAATAACATCCTTGTTTGAAGTTCACAAAAAATGTCATTCTCATTCATTCATCCATTCATTTAAATCAGTATTATGTTTTCAAAGCAAATTATCAATGTTATGTTTTTCAATAAACTTAATAAAATGTATATAAAATTCTATCCATCGCACTTTCTGCAACTTCATACTGCACTTTTTGGTGAATTACCTAAACTGTCTGCCTAATAAGATAAGTTTGATCTGCAGTACAGTACTGTAGTAGTAGAGCAATAAACCCGGTACCATGCGGAGCAATAAATAATGATCTGTCGTAAGCCATCCGTTAAATGTTATAACAAGAAAAGGTATAACACATATGTTATACCATGGGAAGTACGGACTACATGTAGATGGCGTGCAAGTAGTTGATCTGCAGGGAGGGCTAATGGAATTCCTGTGAATAACCAATCTCTACCCAGTGTTGTCGTTCCTTGCATACACATACATCTCTGTCAACATCTCACCAAATACCAAGAATCTTGGCAAACGATGAAAAACGGCGGAAATGCAAAATTTCTTGATGACACTAATATTTTTATGAATTAACTTCATATGAAATGCTTATATTACAAAGAAAATTATTTTCGGCTTGAATATTTTAAATATACAGTAAATTATGCTCATGATTATATTGCGGTAGAATAAAGGTTTGTACTTTGACATATCACTCCACCGTCAAAACTTTAAAATAGGCACCACAAAATCGTCCCCATAGCGTTACAGTACAGCGACTTGCTTACCAGCACTTTTCAATATCAGACAGATCGTAACAACCTACTTAAATTAAAGTACTAACCTATACTATATATCAAAATGTAGATAATAAGTCGTGTGTTTCTTTCGATTGTTTACACGTCAATCAACGGCCAATAGTTGGTGGTGTGACGGTGTTGAAGTTCTGTTGCTATTTTTATATTTTAGCTATGGTCATGTGACAAATTATCATGTGATCGCAGACTACTTTCTTAGACGTTGACAGAGGTCATTGTAATGGCCTCTGGGAGAGATTGGTGAATAACATCAATGCTTGACAATTATGTTATATAATAATTGTATTAAAAGAATGAGTCCTTGCATACACATACATCTCTGTCAACATCTCACCAAATACCAAGAATCTTGGCAAACGATGAAAAACGGCGGAAATGCAAAATTTCTTGATGACACTAATATTTTTATGAATTAACTTCATATGAAATGCTTATATTACAAAGAAAATTATTTTCGGCTTGAATATTTTAAATATACAGTAAATTATGCTCATGCTTATATTGCGGTAGAATAAAGGTTTGTACATTGGCATATCACTCCACCGTCAAAACTTTAAAATAGGCACCACTAAATCGTCCCCATAGCGTAACAGTACAGCGACTTGCTTACCAGCACTTTTCAATATCACATAGATCGTAACAACCTACTTAAATTAAAGTACTAACCTATACTATATATCAAAATGTAGATAATAAGTCGTGTGTTTCTTTCGATTGTTTACACGTCAATCAACGGCCGATAGTTGGTGGTGTGACGGTGTTGAAGTTCTGTTGCTATTTTTATATTTTAGCTATGGTCATGTGACAAATTATCATGTGATCGAAGACTACTTTCTTAGACGTTGACAGAGGTCATTGTATTGGCCTCTGGGAGAGATTGGTGAATAACATCAATGCTTGACAATTATGTTATATAATAATTGTATTAAAAGAATGAGTTTAAGTTTATTTTCGTTTCGTCTGATTTCAAATATTATGGAAATATGTTTTGACACTAGTATAACTGTGTAATGGACAATTTTATCATGTATGTATGTTAAAGATGTGGTTACCCCAGAACAAAGTTTGTACAGATCAGTAAACGTGCCGGGATCCCCGCCAGGACTCGAACCTGGATCTCTTTTCTCGAAAGAAAAGAATGGTTCCTTACACTACAGAGATGTTCCCAACAGCACAGAGCGTACAAAAGAAAATAACAGCGAAGTTAAATTTAGATTAAACATATTTCAAATAAACCACAACTGAAACTGCTAGGCTCGTATTAACCATTCGCCAAATCGCCATAGGCGAAGAGTAACCCAAACTGGCGAATGGAAATCGTAAGAAATACTTAGCAAATTTGCCAGACATTGGCGGTCAGGCGAATCCGATTTTCCGACCGACTTTGTCAAAAAATCTCGGGAAATCCCAAATTCAAAAACACAAAGTCTTTAACTGTTTATAAATATCCTGCTGGGTGTTATAAGGTAATTAGCGACAATCAATTTGGACCGATAACTAATAATCGCCGTGTTCATTGAAAACCGCTGCCAAATTGTCGTGTGTGCGATAGACGCCACCCACTTTTCCGCCTCTCGAAGTCATTCAACTAATTGCGACCCCGTGCTCAATATTATCCATATATTTAATTGCGTTATCGAGCCACGTAAAACATCAAATAACGTGGTGCCCTCTAGTGGCCATGATGGCTGATCAAAAGAATTAGTAAGCTCTCTTTAAAAGCCATCAGTGTTTTTGAACTTTACGATCAGTCCGAGATTCATTTATGTGAAGTTTCGTGAAGATTCCTTAAGGGAAGGTGAATTTATTCAGCAGAAACCTAATTTTATTTGTAGTAACAGTGACCGTGACCCGAATAACAATCTCATGTTTAATTCTCGTGAGGTGACTTTTTTTGTTATTTAAATCCGTCAAGGGAAACTGAAGTTATTGAGTGGCAACACATTTCCAATAGCAGCAATGACCTTGACTGAAAATCAAACTACCTAAATAACAATCCCGAGCTTCCTTTCCATGAGATGCACTCTGTGGTGGTTTTATTAAAATTCCTTAAGGGAAAGTAAATTTATTCAGCAACAACAGGTCAATAACCTTGAAGCTCTACTGATAGGTTTTGATAGGTAGATCAGCATTCCTGTAAAGTTTCATGAAAATCAGTCAAATTGTTTCAGAGGAGTAGTAAAAGCTGCAAAGTTTTTACTATATAACTCTATGTAAACAAAGATGGCCAATGGCAGCCATGTTTAAAGTCGAATCAAAATGAGTTGCGACAAGGGTCAACATACTGTCATACTGATAATTTTAGAAACAAGAAATTCGCGGATTCACATGTCTCGCCTAACGGGGGTAGGACTTAAAATAAAAAAGGTCAATTATGCTTAAATGAAAGTTTGTTAACATTTAGTAACTAACAAGAGGTCAATGACCTTGAAGCTCGACTGATGTGTTTTTGAAAGCTAGATAAATATTCCAGTGAAGTGTCATGAAAGTCTGTTAAGTAGTTTCAGAGGAGTAGTCACTACAAGTTTGTACTATATAACTCTATGTAAACAAAGATGGCCGTATCCAAATAATTTTCAACAGGGACCAACACCATGTCATGCTGATCATTTTAGAGTCCCATATCAAATATCACTAATAGTTTTCAAGAAGTAGTCGCTACACATGTTTTTTAAAAATCTATTATTAGTCTTGGTGGCCATATTGAATTTCCAGTCAACCTGATTTATTGCTAGGATCAACTAGATATCAGGAGCAACATTCCTGCGCAGATTCATGAAAATCTGTGAAGTAGTTTCATAGGAGTAGTCACTACAAGCGTTAACTATGTAACACTATGTAAACAAAGATGGCCGCTGGCAGCCATGTTTAACACTGAATCAAAATAATGTTCGAATATGACCAACCTCATGTCATGCTGATCGTTTTAGAGAAAGTCCCATATGAATATCAATTATAGTTTTCAAGAAGTAGCCGCTACAAACTTGTTTTTTAAAAATCTATTTTTAGCTGTGGTGGCCATCTTGAATGTCGGCAGACCTGAATTTTGGCTAGGACATACCAGTTATTTTGGTAAAAGTTCCAAATCAACATCACTTATGGTTTTTGAGAAGTAGTCGCCACAAAATCACATTTTTTAAAATCTAGTTTTAGGCGTTGCAGCCACCTTGTATTTCCGGCCGACATGAATGTTTGCTAAGATCAACTAGACATCAAGAGCAACCTTCCTGTAAAGTTTCATGAAAATCCGTCAAGAAGTTTCAGAGGAGTAGTCGCCAGAAGTTTTTTCCTATATAACTCTTAGTAAACAAAGATGGCCGCTGGTGGCCTTGTTTGACAACCAATCAAATTAAATTTTGGTTAGGACCAACTGCATGTCGTGCCAGTCTTTTTGTGTTAATTGTTTCAAATCAATATAAGTTATGGTTTTTGAAATGTAGTCGCCACAAAATCGCATTTTTAAAATCTACTTTTAGCCATGGTGGTCATATTGGATTTACAGCCAAAATGAATTTTTGCTAGGATCAACTAGACATCAAGAGCAACATTCCTGTCAAGTTCCATGAAATTCCATTAAGTAGTTGCAGGAGTAGTCGCAAGAAGATTTTCTATATACAGTTGTTGCCACGCTGATTACGACTAATCACACTCAACGCGGAGATTTTATCTCACCGCGGACTAATTGTGTCCCTGCGATCGGCAGACAGTCCACTCAACGCGGGGACAATAACTTTTGACCACCGCGACACAATCACCGCGATTCGCCGTGATCTGTTTTGATTCGCACACCGCTTTACCTGGTGTGAAATCGCAGACCATCGCCTGTCATTTTGGCAGACCATCTCCTGTCATTTTGCAGTCAATTTAATGCATTATTATTAAAAAAATCGAAGCAGAAGACAATTTTATTTTGTTTTCGGAAAATTCAAATGCCCGGATAATGTATTCACAATAGTTATATGGCGATTCCTATTACCGACTTCGCGGTGACTGAACATAAAATTCAATTAGTAATTCTAACTGAAAATTAGAATTATATTTTTAATTAATCGTCATTTGTAACACATTTTACTATTCTGCTGTTGATTATTAATACATCGATGGGTTCTTAAGTCAGAAATAATCCGAAAAATTGTATAGAATTCCGGGTCATAAACCCGTTATTAGTTAATAGTACACATCGCAAAGGATTGTGGGTAGCCAATTTATGTCCGGTGAAGAGAAATGAGACTTTTGGACAACAGAAACGAAAAATATGTGTTATTAAATGCATTACAAGTTTGAAATACGTATTGCTTTCGAAATGTATTCATTGTATTTATCAGTTTTATTACATTTTTTATTGATCCCTGCTCTAATTTCCCCCGCGAACCTATCACAGAGAATCGCGGTGATTGCTTTCTTTCGAGACTGGATTTTGCAATCGCGGAGATTTTTAAGGTCGCGGGGATCCGCGATATTTCGTGTGAAATCCGCGGTATGATCCCGGGGATTTGTGACTTCGATTGAAAAACAGCCGCGGGGATGCTGCGAAAAAGTCGTAATCTGTGTGGCAGCAACTGTAACTTAAGTCTATGTAAACACAGCTGGCCGCTGGTGGCCATGTTTGACATCCAATCAAGTGAACTTTGGTTGGGACAAACTACATGTCGTGCCAGTCATTTTGGTGAAGGTTGCAAAGCAATATCTTTTGTGGTTTTTCAAAAGTCGCCACAAAATCTCATTTTTAAAAATCTATTTTTAGCCGTGGCGGTCATTTTGAATTCCCGGCCGACCTGAATGTTTGCTAGGATCAACTAGACATAAAGAGCAACATTCCTGTGAAGTTTAATGGAAATCCGTCAAGTAGTTTCAGAGGAGTAGTCGCCACAAGTTTTTCCTATATAACTCTATGTAAACAAAGCTGGCCGCTGGTGGCCATGTTTGACATCCAATCAAAATAAATTTTAGTTAGGACCAACTACATGTTGTGCCAGTCATTTTGGTGAAGGTTGCAAATCAATAACTTTTATGTTTTTTCAGAAGTATCCACAAAATCGCATTTTTAAACAAATCTATATTTAGCCGTGGCGGCCATCTTGAATTTTCGGCCAACCTGATTTTTTGCTAGGATCAACTAGACATCAAGAGCAACATTCCTGTGAAGTTGAATGAAAATCCGTCAAGTAGTTTCAGAGGAGTAGTCGCCACAAGTTTTTCCTATATAACTCTATGTAGACAAAGATGGCTGCTGGTGGCCATGTTTGATATCCAATCAAAATGAATTTTGGTTAGGACCAACTACTTGCCAGTCATTTTGGTAAATCAATATCTCTTATGGTTTTTCAGAAGTAGTCGCCAACAAATCGCATTTTTAACAGTAGTTGCAGAGGAGCAGTCGCTACAAGACTTTACTATATAACTCTATATAAACAATGATGGTTACTAGCAATGTTTAACATGAAATCAAAGCGATCTTCTACAAGAACCATGTCATGCTGAGCATTTTACAAAAAGTCACATTTCAATATCACTTATAGTTTTCAAAAAGTAGTCGCTACAAACTTGTTTTTTAAAAATCTATTTTTAGCTGTGGTGGCCATCTTGAATGTCGGCAGACCTGAACTTGGGCTAGGACATACCAGTTATTTTGGTAAAAGTTCCAAATCAACATCACTTATGGTTTTTGAGAAGTAGTCGCCACAAAATCACATTTTTTAAAATCTAGTTTTAGCCGTGGCAGCCACCTTGTATTTCCGGCCGACCTGAATTTTTGCTAAGATCAACTAGACATCAAGAGCAACCTTCCTGTAAAGTTTCATGAAAATCCGTCAAGAAGTTTCAGAGGAGTAGTCGCCAGAAGTTTTTTCCTATATAACTCTTTGTAAACAAAGATGGCCGCTGGTGGCCATGTTTGACAACCAATCAAATTAAATTTTGGTTAGGACCAACTGCATGTCGTGCCAGTCTATTTGTTAATTGTTTCAAATCAATATAAGTTATGGTTTTTGAAATGTAGTCGCCACAAAATCGCATTTTTAAAATCTACTTTTAGCCATGGTGGTCATATTGGATTTACAGCCAAAATGATCTATTTTTAGCTCTGGCAGCCATGTTGGATTTCAAAGTGAATTTTTGCTAGGATCAACTAGACATCATGGGCAAGTAGTAGTAGAGGAGTAGTCGAGATAAAAATAAATTTGTATTTTTAGTAATAGTGTCCTTGACCTTAGGATAACCTAAGTACAAATCCCATGCCAATTCCGATGAGGTGAAGTTTTTGGTAAGGGAAAATGGCAGCCAAAATCCTATTTATAGTAACAGTGACCTTAATCTTTTACCAAATGACAAGAATAACAATCCTGAAATTCGATTCCAAGAGACCTATTTCGAACATTAAGTGCATTTTTACATTCAACCGACGATCGATTATAGATTTGCATCAGTTACAATCGATTAATTGGTACATCACTAACTAACGGCTAAACAATTTTGACAAGCCACAAAGAGCAACTGTTGTTCCGATTTCACAATATGATCTAAAATTTGTCAGTGAAGCCTTTATCAGATTACTTTATGACAATTTTTCATGATCGAGTTTACTTGGATGGTACAATGCAGCTCACGTCAAACCCAGACTTTATTATTTCATTTCCAGTGAGTAAAATGGCGTACTTATGTGGAGTTTGATGACAAACTGCTTGGAGTGGAAATCAACTACGTGAAAACTGAATGGTATACTTAAGCAGTGTTCAATCTAGGTTGCGCCATTGACCACTTTGCGATCGAAATGGCGCAATTTCTCCTAAGGAATGGGCCCACCGGTCGCACTCGATCGGCGATGGTCATTTCGTTAATTTTGGTCATTTTCTCCCATTCTGCTATTTAGGCACACCGCGCGCACCTGCTGACTGTGGTGCGATCGATAAACTAAACTGTACAGTATTTTTACATAGTAAATACAGTGTAACCCGTCTGTTGCTATGGCTTTACATTAGCCGTGTCAGCATCAATGATGAAGCGGATTTCAGACTTTTCTTGCCGAAAATGGCGAAAAAACCGCAGATGATAAACCTTGTGACGCTTCTTTCTCATTTGAGTCAGGTGATAGCCCTACTCACTATATAGTACAATATACTGTACATATTACTGTTGATTGACAGTTCAAACGTTTAATTAGTTAAATTGTGTGCAAGTTTACAGTTCACTTCAAGTTCCATTTATTATAAGATAACAGCCACTGAGACATTGGAGTCAAAGCAACAAAAAAGAGTATGATAATGGACCTTTGGAAACGGCCGAGCACGACACATATGAAATATTGCAGTCTCGGTTTGATTGAGACTGTTCATGAGTAGTAATGAAATATGCTAGCTACCGCTCACGCCCTCTAGCCCCGGGTTGAGCAGAACTCAATATTAATAAAATCAACAGCACAAAATTTTAACCATCCCGAAGATGGCATGCATATGGCGGTGGACATGGAGTCACCCTTCTTAAATGTATTCCCCATGTCGTACGGCGTATGGTCCCAGTATCTAATAAAATGAAATGCCCCGAAGAGCGAAATAAACATAATGGAATTTAGTTGGGAGCAGCGGTTATGAAGCCTGCTTATAAAAAGCAGACAACATATCCTATGAGTGGTTAAACAATACCCAGAGCCTTTTATCGGCCGGAGTAGTGGAACCGCCGAATCAAAAATTAAGTAAGAAAACAAAAGAAATTGAAAATGTACCACCGATAACTAACTATAAGTATCGGGCTCAGCGATCTCCAAAGATCGAATGAATAACAGTACTGATTGCAAGCGCGGGGAGACGTTTTACTGCCACCACACTGCACAAGCAACGCCACTGTGCTATAAAAAAAGAGTATGATAATGGACCTTTGGAAACGGCCGAGCACGACACATATGAAATATTGCAGTCTCGGTGTGATTGAGACTGTTCATGAGTGGTAGTGAAATATGCTAGCTACCGCTCACGCCCTCTAGCCCCGGGTTGAGCAGAACTCAATATTAATAAAATCAACAGCATAAAATTTTAACCAAAAATACATTATTTAAAGGTATGATTTTATTGACTTTGTAGTTTTTTGTTTGGCCCCCATTTTTTTACAATGGCCCCCAATTGCAAAGTCCATGGGCTGAAATGGCACCCTGTTTGGCAAAGCTAGATTTAACACTGACTTAAGCGAAGATATTTTGCATAGAAACTAAATATTTGGCCATCTCGAAATTACACATCTATTTCTCCATTTAGGTCATTTTTGTCCATAATTCTTAAGTTTAGTGAGAAATGTTAAACTTTCTATTTTTGAATGTTGGCAACTCAAAAATACAATAGGTATTTCCTGATATTTTCTTGCGCCAAAATGCAATTTACACAATGCTTTTTATTATTGACTTTACGGTAATGGATCATTTTCATTCGAGGAAATGTTGCATATTATATTTAATGTTTTTTTTAGAATTTGAACTGAGTTTTACGGCACCTCAACACATACAAGGTTATATAGCGCCAAACACAAATGAACATGTATGCAAGGTCCATTCTCTATAATTATATACATCAAAATAAGACATGGGAAACAGGCCTAGAACAGTACATGAATAACCTGAGAACTGTAGAGTTTATGCGAATTCTATAGTACGCATTTCATTAACAATGAAGCAATGTTTCCATATGCGGTGTCACAACAAAGACCTTGAACTTGCATGATAAAAAATACCAAAATTAACATGACATGGGACATGGGGGTTTGGAGGGGTCCCATGTGGCTTAAGCACAATTTGCAGTGGTTGTATTCTACCCCAGCAACCACACAGGGTGATAATTATTTGTAATCAGTTACTTTACTAGGCAGTATTTTTATATTAATGAAATATTTCAAACAACATGTAAAGTAACCTGAGGTGAGTGCCGCCTTGTAAAATGCATCTGGCAAAGAGAAGGTACGCTTAGATTATGGATTTTAATGTTTTATATTGTTGAAAACGGACAACGAAAACAAACAAAAACTTGTGATGTACTGCATGAAACGACTGAAAATCAAATATGGATCTGTTTCACAATTTACTAGAACATGTAAACGCAAGAGTTAGCAAGTGTGTACACCTTTTTAAAAAAGCATACATTTTAAATCAGTTGTTTTAATTAACGGCTGTGTGCATCGGGTGATTAAATGCGAAAGTGATGGTAACACATTTTTTATTAGATTATACGATAGTGCTTGACACTGTCTATATCATCCGTGTTAAGATTGGAAATAAACCCACTGCAGCTTTAATTCAATAATCTTTTTTTTTTACATTTTGACAGATGTATAATGAATTTTCAAGCATTTCACAACACTCGTAATTGCCTTTGAGTCGTACTGTAAAAGGTAACTTATGAAATCAATTGATACAAAACTAGAAGGCTGTTCCAAAGAAGACTTGGGCCGCTTGCCGTGTGCTTATTTCAGCCTGTACATTATATGTTACTATAAAACGGGGCATAACTCTGCCAAAATGAAAGTCAGTTATAGGTCATGTTTGACACATGTCTTGAGGTAAAATGAAGATGTGTGTGAAGTTTTATGAACACAGAGACCAAAAACTTTTCAAGTTATTATGGCCAAGGTTAGGTTGCAGGTAAAGTGTGATGGACAATGGACAAAGTGATCCCTAAGTGTCTGCCATGCTACTTGGCAATACAAAAATGATTACGATAAGAAATTATTAATCAGGGGCAAGTCCGATTCAGGGGTGTATTTCTGATTTAGAGATGATGAAATTTATGTAAACAATAGCGCATTTTTTCTATTATTATTAATAAAACTTTTCTATCAGAACTGGAGTTAAAACAGTTACAGTTCAGTATGGCCATGTCGATGTTTGCATATTGAAAGATAGTGCAAGTATGGTGCAGAAATATCTATAAATGTTGTATGAGAAGTCATTTGTCCGTGCGAGCTTCAGTGACCGTTATATTTTAGTATGTTCATGTACATGTAGTCATGATGAGTATATATTGTATCATGAACAAAGATGAAGAAATTTGAAATGTGTAGCCAACGTTGTTTCCGTCAAAAATTAAGTAATATTTAACCTATACCAACACCTTCAGTGTGAGCTAGACCTCTATATTTTAGTATAGTCATGGTGATGTTGTCATGATGAGTATGTCTTGGAAGTTGGCTCAAGAATTGAGAGAGTTATAGCGAACGTTATGTGCCCGTTAAGAAGAAAAGTCAGTATTCAACCCGTTTGATGCCCTTCAGTGTATCCGTGACCTGCATATTTTAGTAAGGTCATGTCAATGTTGTCATGAGGAGTATGTATTGAAAGTTTGATAAAGGGCCATGAAGAAATGCAAAAGTTTTAGCCAGCATGAAGTTTACCAGACGAACTACCGGATGAGAAAGTGGTCCATATGTATAGCGTTTTCAGCTCGAACTCGACAGATTCATAGCTTTCCAGCATGTTAAATGAGCAAACATACCAACAGCAAGCCAACTTCGTCCTATTGCTGTTATTACTTATGGGCCACACAAATAGACAAAAAAAACGGCAACACAATACAAAACGTATATAAGAGGGGTGTTCGAAAAGTAAAAGGAAAAATGCCATCACTTTTGTTTGAGTAGGACCATTTTTATGAAATTTTATGCAATGGTACCTTAACTCATCACGGATATGTTCTATGGACATGTTTACCTTATCACATGGCAACGTAAAGTAACGTTGAACGGGGCAACACGTAAGGTTACACAAACTCTTTAGTTTTTGTATATTTTAAATACAGCAACTACACATTTCCTTACGCCACAATTGCTTGAAGATGCACGTTGACGTTTCCCCGAGCTTTCTACATTACGTCAGGTACGCGAGTGAACGTTTTTGACGTCATTTTCATGCTACAGTGCGCGATTGTCAATCGCACTTTGAAATTGTTCGAATTCAGACATGGAGCAGAGCTACTCTATCAAATTCTGTATTTTGAGCTACATCATGATAATGCACCATCACATTACGCTGCGATTACCCAGGAAACCCTTACTGAACTTAATATAGACAGCGCCCTCCTTACTCACCAGATATGGCCCCGTGTGATTTTTACCTGTTCCCGGCCATTAAAACAAAAATGTGCGGTCAACACTTTGATGACGTTCACGATCTTCCAGTTCTTGTTTATGAAATTATCCGGAAAATTCAAGTAGAGAACTTTGAAAAAATGTTTCTCATCATGGGTAAAAAGATTGGGAAAATGTGTGAAATACTCAGGAGAGTATTTTGAGAAGATTTGAAGACGCGAACTTGTTACGGTATGTAGATTTTCAATTATTATTAACGAAACATCTGACGTGCCCCGCTCAACGTTACTTGACGTTGCCATAGTGACGCTAGTGAACGCATACCTTAGACCATGTAATAATGTTCATAGAACATATCCCTGATGAGTTAAGGCACCCTTGTATGAAATTTTATAAAAAAGGCCCTACTCAAACATAAGTTCCCGTTACTTTTTGAACACCCCTCGTATATATATATATATACAGGTCTCCGGAAATATGGTTGCCCGACGCCACGGGCAAGTGGATTTTGGATAAATCTGGTCGTCCGTCACTTGCCCGATGGAAGTTTCATTATTAGATAAAAATCAAGGGGAAATTTGCTTGGACTGTGAAGTTTGCAGATAATTGCGTAGTAATTAACCACCCGTCGCTTTCGCCGCGAGCAATTACTGATAAGTGTCATAAAACTGACCTGTTAAAACTGACCTGTTTTATTCGTTATTGTTTAATCCCTCCCACTTCACAGTTTATCAGAATTTGATTGGCCGAGGAACGCTTGGGGTGCCAATCTTCAATTGAAGACACGCGGTCGGTTAGAATTCGTATACCGTGTGAAACATACCCCCGTAACGAGCCCCTCTATGCAGGAAGTAAGTCACGCGCCAGATTAGTGTGAAATGCACATCAGTGTGTAGATGGTGTGTATGTATGTCGGTGTGTCGAAGGTAATATTCTGTTCAATAATTAAAAATCATGACGCAACACTTGACCTAGTACTGTATCCATATTATCCAATCAAATAACCGATGTATTTTTATCAGCCAATGAAACAACTCCCGTTCTCTACCACGTGGTAAAGTGAAACAATGGCGATTCAATCATCAAACCAATTTGTAAACAAGTAGGGCAATTAAACGATTATGGCAATTTGACGGCGTTGTTTGATGAGCAAAGAGACTATCGACGCATGTCGCTATCGACGCATGTCTTAATGAATAGGTGTGCATCTGTTTTTATTTCAAAATGAAATGCCATGTTTGTTTTGAATGAATCCGAGATCAATTACGGAATTGCGTGTTTTTGTTTTGAACTTCAAGTTTGCCATTGTATCCTAGATGTGCTTCGACCTTGGCTAATTTCGATAATTATTCGAAGAATTTCAATTTGGCATCTCAAAAGATATTAACAGAAAAACAACTACAGTACCAGTCAGATTTAGGCATAAAACGTGCTAATAATTTCCAACACATACTATTTATCTACATGAATTATATAACGAAAGTGAAAGTAGGAAAAAAGTTCTGTTTGACCTAATGCATCATTCGTTTTATCTGGTGTAGTCTATAACAAAAGTAAAAGTAGAAAAAAGTTTTATTCAACCTAATGCATCTTTTTTTTGTTATCTGCCTGCCCTTTTGTAATAACTGCACTAGGAGCAAGCATCTTGTACATCTTAATTCCATAGGCATTAGAGTCTACCAATTTGGTACCAGGTTCATCAGTGATGTTATATCCTCGGGGTATCCCCACTGACACCCCACTCCCCCTCTCCCACCGGTGGAGGAAAACACTGATATGTGCATAATGGTAACAACCGATAGCTCTGATCCTTCATAATTTTAGTCATTAATTTTACAATGAAATTATGTAAAAAATTATGTCAAAAAACAAAAACAGTGAGAGAAAAGGATTTAACTTAGCGTGCGGTCTCGACGTAGCTTAATTTTGGGGCAAATGACTTTTGAAATTGGGTAAAGTGACATTTTGGGCAGGGCAAGTGGATTTTGAAAATCTACTTGCCCTGAGCAAGTGGATTTTCAAAATATTTCTAGACCCCTGATATATATAACCATCAAAACCAAACATCTTGAAACATACCGAAGTCAGATGGCAGAAGTTCCACTGCACACACAACGCTGAAGACAACCACTTATTGTCAACAATTTCAACCAGCCCTGGAAGCCGGACTGTTGAAAGGGAAGAGCAATACATAGTAATATTGACCCATTATGGGCACTGACAGTATAAAAGAATTGTAAGCTTTGTCGTGTATTTCCATGTTGAAACAACGGGCACTGGATATCATAAATCATTATTTCCCGGTTCAATTGCTACTATTGCAGTTTAGGGAACAGTATGCAAATTTCCTTTAAATACTTCAGACATGCATGTGCCCAAGACCCTTCCTGTGCCAACGTATAACTGCAACCATATATTCCATGTCATTTTCACCTGCATATATATATACCAGAGTTTACACAATTCACTGCAACGACTACTTTCAGAAATGTTATTGAAAAATGCATGGCTTTCCTGCATGTTTAGTGCGTGACCATAGAAACATCAAGCCGACTTAGTGTTATTGCTGGCATTATTTACAAGGCACATAAAGAGACAAAACAACATGAACACAAGAAATATATATATAAGCAGCAAAACTGAATGACTTGCAACATACCCAACTTAGGTGGCAAAACTTTCACTTTTGTCAACAAATTCAACCAGGCATGATCAACACGTGCAAGGAGGACTGCTGAAAGGAGAAAGGAATATATATCATTATCCCCCTGCCTGTTGTTGGCATTAACAGCGTCACAAAATTCTGATCTTTAGGTTATATTTCCACTCTGACACACACAAAGTGAATAGTGCTGATCCAAATACTTAGCATAACACAGATAATATTTATGTAAACACAAGTGTTCACAAGTGCAATATAGCTTGCAAGATGCAGCAGAGGAATTGAAACATCATAATGGACTTCCGACCTTAAAGGCTTTGCAGTATATTCAGGGCTTCAAGTATTTTTTAGGGGACTAGCCCAGTGGGTCCTGGAAATCCACTAGCCCTGTTTTTTTCCCACTAGCCCTGTCTTTTTTACTTGCCTAGAAAATAATATGTATCTTTGTTTTTGTCTGTTTAATATCATTTATCTTGTTTGGAAATACTTTTACGTATCTTGTTTTATCACAATTTTAAATTTATTTAAATTAACCAGCTCACTGAGACCTGACTCTACCTATTAATTACGGTATACGGACAAATGCCCCCCGGACATATGCCCCCCTGCTCAGTTTTTTTGTATAGGTGGACAAATGCCCCCTCATGTTTTTGCAAGGGTGGACAAATGCCCCCCTGAACTTTTTACAAGGTGGACATTAGCCCTCCTGATATTTTTGCAAGGGTGGACAAATGCCCCCCCCCCCCGGACAAATGCCCCCCTACTCATTTTTGTATAGGGACAACTCGTAAAACAAGCCCCCCTGTACGAAACCCCCCTCAGATATATCTTTTGCAAAATGTTATTTTCATAATTCTTTCAAATTTAAGTAAATTTAGGAGGACTTTTAATAACCAATTGAGCATGATGGTGTCTTATTGGAATTCTTTAAGTAGCTGTTAATTGTCTAAATGTAAACAGTTATTATACTGACTGTTAATTGACCAATTGAGCATGATGTTTTCTTATTGGAATTCTTTAAGTAGCTGTTAATTGTCTAAATGTAAACAGTTATTATACTGACTGTTAATTGACCAATTGAGCATGATGTTGTCTTATTGGAATTCTTTAATTAGCTGTTAATTGTCTAAATGTAAACAATTTTTAAATTGGGATTCCGGGTGTCTGACCATAGTAGCGGTTTCAAACTGTCTCGTGGTAGTGACATGCCCAGTTAGTACACTAGCCACGGGTTTTTTTTTCACATCCCCAGCGTTTTTTTCCGATTGCTACTGTTTTGTTGCATATTATATATTTTGGTCGTAAACTGTGTATTGATCAGTCTACCCAATTACTATATATAATTAACCAGTTCCTATATAGAATTTATATAGTATACAGTAGTGGGTTTATATATACGTTAATTCGTATAAACGTAATATTTGATAATATTATGAGGTAATGCACACGCCTTCTTAATGCTGTTTCTTTTAAAAATAAAAAAAACAAGCAAAATACCTAGAGATATTTAAGAGACGTGTGTATTATGTGTCTTGTATGATTTCACTCGGGAAGACAATATCCCGATTTGCAATAGCGCTTTCGACCTAAAAAGGCCTTCTTCAGTTGCAATGTAATCCTAAATTATTTGTATTATCAATGACAATATGCTTATTGTCTTAGTATGTTGTGTAGGAGAATCCCTTATTTTGAATATTTCAAAATATATCGGACCGTCTAGTTCACAGTTGGCACTCGCTGTGGTACTGGTATATAGGGATATCATATATTCTCGGCAGTTATTACGGTATGTTCCGTAGTCTGCCAAGTGTATATAGTACCTTTAACAGTGAGATATACCCTTTATCATATATTTCATTATATCGTGTATTACTACTTATCTATGTAGCGTGTACGATCGTGTGTTACACTGTAAGGTCGTGTATGCACTGACATGTAAACTGATATCCCGTTCTGAGGGGATACGATGTCTATAGTACGGATCTCCAAATCCTCAGCTAGCGATTTACGTTAGTAAAGTAAGGCAATCTATATGTGTCTTATATATTGTCTATTTCTTTTGGTGTCTCCACATTTTGTATAGATGTGTATACTTTAAGTATTCATGGGTAAGACTAGATCGGGTTGATACCGTCTATATTGTCCTAAAGTTAATGTTTATGAGTGTATGTATTGGAGAATACACTCAAAGGCACTCTACGGCGTGATGCCGTTAAGAGTCTGGCTGAGTCCAGAAATAAGATCAGATCGGGTTGATACCGTCTAGGTTGTCTTATTCAGCCTTCAATTTTGACCAAAGAGAATAGAGAGTATCCAGGGTAAGACCAGATCGGGTTGATACCGTCTGTATTGTCTTACAGTTATATGTTTATGAGTGTATGTATTGAAGAATACACTCAAAGGCACACTCCGGCTAAATGCCGTTAAGAGTCTGGTTTAGTCCAGATATAAGATCAGATCGGGTTGATACCGTCTAGTTCGTCTTATAAAGCCTTTAATTTAACCAAAGAAAACAGATAAAGATCGAGTTATACAGTATTTTCAGAGCTGAAAATGTACGTGTAACTCAGTCGATGTATAGACAGCGACTGCTAGCTTGGTAAAATCTCCCCGTATATGAAATATTGTGCCGCATTCTGTATTAATATGCTAAATGTGTGTCCAATTGAGTCTTTTTTGATGTCCACGAGCGAACGTAACCGAATTAATCTGCTGACTCGGGACATCAGTTAAACGACGAAGGTGAGAAATTGAAGCAAAGTTAGCTGGACGTGTGTCCAATTGAGTCTCCTTTGATGTCTATGAGCGAGCGTAATCGTATTCCGCTTACTCGGGACATTAATTCAACGCCGAAGGTACGAAATTCTCATGACCATTCAAACGTCATTAGGATATGTTTGATCCAAAATATTCGCGGTTAGAGGATTAGAATTAGAAAAAACATTGTCCAGTCGTAGGTACTTATTTGTTCAACACAAAGTAAAGAATCAACATCTTAATAATTTACATAGTATATAAGATTTTCGTTGTGTCTTACATTATGCCATAGTCACTTCCATGTTATATTTAGTATTTTATACTATATTTGACTATTTCTTATCTTTTTATTATGTCTATGTATGTATTTTCATATCCATTTTAACAACATGCATACTTATTGAGCATGTCTTAGTTGTTATTTCATTCTATGTAATCACATATGCAAACTGAGGACCGCATATGACTTCGTAATTATTCAATATGTCTTACGTTTTAGTTCATTATATGCATTTAAAATCTAAACATTACGGGTAACTTTGCACTTGTATTATGGAGCCGTCATAGGTAAAGAATCAACACCTGAATAATTTAAATAGTATATAAGATTTTCATTGTGTCTTATATTATACTATCGTCTCTCCTATGTTATATTTAATATATGACTATTTCGTATCTTGTCCATTGTCTTGTTTTTCTCATGAGCCGGAATAATGCGTCTATGACCATACTATTCCAGATATTATTATTTTCCGAGCTTCGCATTTTAACCAACCTAATTTACTTTTATGTGTTTGATATCGAGTATGTTAACTGCAACTTTTTAACCGTACCTTTACTCTTGAATGTCTGTTTATGAGATAAGTGTATTACGTCTGTAATGACGATTTTTATATTGACTTATCGCTAAATCAGTGATCGCTCGTATGCATTTAAATATCCGTTTTTACAACATGCATACTTATTGAACATGTCTATGTAATGAAATATGCCTAATGAGGATAGCATATGAATTCGTAATTATTTAACATGTCTTATGTTTTAGCTCATTCTATGACTATTTTTATATATATTTGGGATTATACACACATGTATGCCTATATCTACAGTCATGATGTGAATGTGCGTGAGTTCATTTATGTGTTTTATTCCGTATATGTCGTTATATCGTGAACATCTATAATTATTATAACCCCGTAGTTGATATGTCTGCACCATATAATTTTTGCACCTGTGTAATCATTGTTGTTTTATACAGAGGAATATATATACCTATGTATACCTATGTATACCTATTAACATATATAGAGCTACATCTTGTTATTGTCCTGCAGTTGTTATGTCTCCAACATATACTTTATACATATGTGTATTCATTGTTGTTTTACTGTAGTTATGCCCCTTGTTTATATTTCCTTCATTTACATGCATTATGCGACTGTTGTTTCGTACGTTTTTGTGATAGTTAACATTCGGTTTAGAAGTGTTGTTGATTGCATGTTTAGTTCATGTGATTGATGTATATATATGTATAACCGTCATTTATCCAATACATATATATGTCGAATATTACTTGTTGTGTTTGTATGGTCATACGAGTTAACAGTTTGAAGCTCCACAACCCCCGTCGGTCCACATGGATGACAGGTAAAGGAGTCCCCGGCCTCGCGATAATCTGAGTCGCTGATAGAACAAGTTTTAAATTGGGGTTCCGGGTGTCCGACCATAGTAGCGGTTTCAAACTGTCTCGTGGTAGTGACATGCCCAGTAAGTACACTAGCCACGGGGTTTTTTCACATCCCCAGCGTTTTTTTCCGATTGCTACTGTTTTGTTGCATATTATATATTTTGGTCGTAAACTGTGTATTGATCAGTCTACCCAATTGCTATATATAATTAACCAGTTCCTATATAGAATATATATAGTATACAGTAGTGGGTTTATATATACGTTAATTCGTATAAACGTAATATTTGATAATATTATGAGGTAATGCACACGCCTTCTGTAATACTGTTTCTTTTAAAAATAAAAAAACAAGCAAAATACCTAGAGATATTTAAGAGACGTGTGTATTATGTGTCTTGTATGATTTCACTCGGGAAGACAATATCCCGATTTGCAATAGCGCTTTCGACCTAAAAAGGCCTTCTTCAGTTGCAATGAAATCCTATATTATTTGCATTATCAATGACAATATGCTTATTGTCTTAGTATGTTGTGTAGGAGAATCCCTTATTTTGAATATTTCAAAATATATCGGACCGTCTAGTTCACAGTTGGCACTCGCTGTGGTACTGGTATATAGGGATATCACATATTCTCGGCAGTTATTACGGTATGTTCCGTAGTCTGCCAAGTGTATATAGTACCTTTAACAGTGAGATATACCCTTTATCATGTATTTCATTATATCGTGTATTACTACTTATCTATGTAGCGTGTACGATCGTGTGTTACACTGTAAGGTCGTGTATGCACTGACATGCAAACTGATATCCCGTTCTGAGGGGATACGATGTCTATAGTACGGATCTCCAAATCCTCAGCTAGCGATTTACGTTAGTAAAGTAAGGCAACTATATGTGTCTTATATATTGTCTATTTCTTTTGGTGTCTCCACATTTTGTATAGATGTGTATACTTTAAGTATTCATGGGTAAGACTAGATCGGATTGATACCGTCTATATTGTCTTAAAGTTAATGTTTATGAGTGTATGTATTGGAGAATACACTCAAAGGCACTCTACGGCGTGATGCCGTTAAGAGTCTGGTTGAGTCCAGAAATAAGATCAGATCGGGTTGATACCGTCTAGGTTGTCTTATTCAGCCTTCAATTTTGACCAAAGAGAATAGAGAGTATCCAGGGTAAGACCAGATCGGGTTGATACCGTCTGTATTGTCTTACAGTTATATGTTTATGAGTGTATGTATTGAAGAATACACTCAAAGGCACACTCCGGCTAAATGCCGTTAAGAGTCTGGTTTAGTCCAGATATAAGATCAGGTCGGGTTGATACCGTCTAGTTCGTCTTATAAAGCCTTTAATTTAACCAAAGAAAACAGATAAAGATCGAGTTATACAGTATTTTCAGAGCTGAAAATGTACGTGTAACTCAGTCGATGTATAGACAGCGACTGCTAGCTTGGTAAAATCTCCCCGTATATGAAATATTGTGCCGCATTCTGTATTAATATGCTAAATGTGTGTCCAATTGAGTCTTTTTTGATGTCCACGAGCGAACGTAACCGAATTAATCTGCTGACTCGGGACATCAGTTAAACGTCGAAGGTGAGAAATTGAAGCAAAGTTAGCTGGACGTGTGTCCAATTGAGTCTCCTTTGATGTCTATGAGCGAGCGTAATCGTATTCCGCTTACTCGGGACATTAATTCAACGCCGAAGGTGCGAAATTCTCATGACCATTCAAACGTCATTAGGATATGTTTGATCCAAAATATTCGCGGTTAGAGGATTAGAATTAGAAAAAACATTGTCCAGTCGTAGGTACTTATTTGTTCAACACAAAGTAAAGAATCAACATCTTAATAATTTACATAGTATATAAGATTTTAGTTGTGTCTTGCATTATGCCATAGTCACTTCCATGTTATATTTAGTATTTTATACTATATTTGACTATTTCTTATCTTTTTATTATGTCTATGTATGTATTTTCATATCCATTTTAACAACATGCATACTTATTGAGCATGTCTTAGTTGTTATTTCATTCTATGTAATCACATATGCAAACTGAGGACCGCATATGACTTCGTAATTATTCAATATGTCTTACGTTTTAGTTCATTATATGCATTTAAAATCTAAACATTACGGGTAACTTTGCACTTGTATTATGGAGCCGTCATAGGTAAAGAATCAACACCTGAATAATTTAAATAGTATATAAGATTTTCATTGTGTCTTATATTATACTATCGTCTCTCCTATGTTATATTTAATTTATTTATGACTATTATGTATCTTGTTCATTTTCTTGTTTTTCTCATGAGCCGGAATGATGCGTCTATGACCTTACTATTCCAGATATTATTATTTTCCGAGCTTCGCATTTTAACCAACCTAATTTACTTTTATGTGTTTGATATCGAGTATGTTAACTGCAACTTTTTAACCGTACCTTTACTCTTGAATGTCTGTTTATGAGATAAGTGTATTACGTCTGTAATGACGATTTTTATATTGACTTATCGCTAAATCAGTGATCGCTCGTATGCATTGAAATATCCGTATTTACAACATGCATACTTATTGAACATGTCTATGTAATGAAATATACCTAATGAGGATAGCATATGAATTCGTAATTATTTAACATGTCTTATGTTTTAGCTCATTCTATGTCTATTTTTATTTATATTTGGGATTATACACACATGTATGCTTATATCTACAGTCATGATGTGAATGTGCGTGAGTTCATTTATGTGTTTTATTCCGTATATGTCGTTATATCGTGAACATCTATAATTATTATAACCCCGTAGTTGATATGTCTGCACCATATAATTTTTGCACCTGTGTAATCATTGTTGTTTTATACAGAGGAATATATATACCTATGTATACCTATGTATACCTATTAACATATATAGAGCTACATCTTGTTATTGTCCTGCAGTTGTTATGTCTCCAACATATACTTTATACATATGTGTATTCATTGTTGTTTTACTGTAGTTATGCCCCTTTTTTATATTTCCTTCATTTACATGCATAATGCGACTGTTGTTTCGTACGTTTTTGTGATAGTTAACATTCGGTTTAGAAGTGTTGTTGATTGCATGTTTAGTTCATGTGATTGATGTATATATATGTATAACCGTCATTTACCCAATACATATATATGTCGAATATTACTTGTTGTGTTTGTATGGTCATACGAGTTAACAGTTTGAAGCTCCACAACCCCCGTCGGTCCACATGGATGACAGGTAAAGTAGTCCCCGGCCTCGCGATAATCTGAGTCGCTGATAGTACAAGTTTTAAATTGGGGTTCCGGGTGTCTGACCATAGTAGCGGTTTCAAACTGTCTCGTGGTAGTGACATGCCCAGTTAGTACATTAGCCACGGGGTTTTTTCACATCCCCAGTGTTTTTTTCCGATTGCTACTGTTTTGTTGCATATTATATATTTTGGTCGTAAACTGTGTATTGATCAGTCTACCCAATTGCTATATATAATTAACCAGTTCCTATATAGAATATATATAGTATACAGTAGTGGGTTTATATATACGTTAATTCGTATAAACGTAATATTTGATAATATTATGAGGTAATGCACACGCCTTCTGCAATGCTGTTTCTTTTAAAAAAAAAAAAAAAGCAAAATACCTAGAGATATTTAAGAGACGTGTGTATTATGTGTCTTGTATGATTTCGCTCGGGAAGACAATATCCCGATTTGCAATAGCGCTTTCGACCTAAAAAGGCCTTCTTCAGTTGCAATGAAATCCTAAATGATTTGTATTATCAATGACACTATGCTTATTGTCTTAGTATGTTGTGTAGGAGAATCCCTTATTTTGAATATTTCAAAATATATCGGACCGTCTAGTTCACAGTTGGCACTCGCTGTGGTACTGGTATATAGGGATATCACATATTCTCGGCAGTTATTACGGTATGTTCCGTAGTCTGCCAAGTGTATATAGTACCTTTAACAGTGAGATATACCCTTTATCATGTATTTCATTATATCGTGAATTACTACTTATCTATGTAGCGTGTACGATCGTGTGTTACACTGTTAGGTCGTGTATGCACTGACATGCAAACTGATATCCCGTTCTGAGGGGATACGATGTCTATAGTACGGATCTCCAAATCCTCAGCTAGCGATTTAAGTTAGTAAAGTAAGGCAATCTATATGTGTCTTATATATTGTCTATTTCTTTTGGTGTCTCCACATTTTGTATAGATGTGTATACTTTAAGTATTCATGGGTAAGACTAGATCGGGTTGATACCGTCTATATTGTCTTAAAGTTAATGTTTATGAGTGTATGTATTGGAGAATACACTCAAAGGCACTCTACGGCGTGATGCCGTTAAGAGTCTGGTTGAGTCCAGAAATAAGATCAGATCGGGTTGATACCGTCTAGGTTGTCTTATTCAGCCTTCAATTTTGACCAAAGAGAATAGAGAGTATCCAGGGTAAGACCAGATCGGGTTGATACCGTCTGTATTGTCTTACAGTTATATGTTTATGAGTGTATGTATTGAAGAATACACTCAAAGGCACTCTCCGGCTAAATGCCGTTAAGAGTCTGGTTTAGTCCAGATATAAGATCAGATCGGGTTGATACCGTCTAGTTCGTCTTATAAAGCCTTTAATTTAACCAAAGAAAACAGGTAAAGATCGAGTTATACAGTATTTTCAGAGCTGAAAATGTACGTGTAACTCAGTCGATGTATAGACAGCGACTGCTAGCTTGGTAAAATCTCCCCGTATATGAAATATTGTGCCGCATTCTGTATTAATATGCTAAATGTGTGTCCAATTGAGTCTTTTTTGATGTCCACGAGCGAACGTAACCGAATTAATCTGCTGACTCAGGACATCAGTTAAACGTCGAAGGTGAGAAATATACTGCTTGTTTTACTACAAAAATGAGTAGGGGGGCATTTGTCCGGGGGGGGGGATTAGTCCACCGTTGCAAAAATATCAGGGGGGGCTAATGTCCACCTTGTAAAAAGTCCAGGGGGGCATTTGTCCATCCTTGCAAAAACGTGAGGGGGCATTTGTCCACCTATACAAAAATGAGCAGGGGGGCATTTGTCCGGGGGGCGCATTTGTCCTAGATTCATTAATTACATCCAGCTGACGACATCTCATTATGTTAAAGCTGATTCTGATTTAACTTATTCAGATACCCATTATAATTCATTAAATACCGAGAAAGTTAAAAAATAATTCTTATCTACTCATAACCAATTGATGTATGTTTAAGTTGTGTTGGCAGTAGCCATTGGGTGAAAGCGTAGCAATGATAAGATTGAACAATTTAGGACAGAGTTTTTTTTTTTTTTTTTAGCATTACCCCACCCACATATTGTATACAGTGATACATGTTTAATTACAGGTGCCTGACTGGCGTGTGTTTGTTATACACAGATCGTGTAATGTAGGCAGTGCGAATTTTTGTTGGACTAGCCCGACGGGCTACCTGAATGGAATTTGCTACAAGCCCGACTTCAATTTTGACTGGCCGCGGACGTCGGGCTATACAATTTCTGGAGTATTTCCCTTCAAAACAGTCATGGGTGACAACATTTGGGTGGTACATTATGTACTACTAGGGTTGGATACCGTTAGAATTAAACGGTACGGTACGGGGACCAACGAAACGGTAAGGTAGTTTAACAGTACTGTTAACGATGCGCGGTTGAAACCAATCTTCGATCAGTTTGCTTGACAAAATCGGTCTTATTTTCGTACTTGATTAATTTCATTTTTCGCTTTAAAAATTTGTTTGTTTGTTATTTCATGTTCAGTTATATATATTATATTTATTGTGAGTTTCTCCTGTTTTAATTCCATTAATTGTTGCAAAAAGTGAATACGAAAATACGTATCCAAATGCGTGCCTCACTAATACACTGGTTCCACTTAAAACGTGCCATAGACTATGACCGTTGGTTCCATCATGTCCATAAAGCGTGTACATTATGTTCTATAAATAGACGTGGTTTCTCGATGAAATTGCTAGGTACTACACAGCAAAATAATGCCAGTGAATCGCAAGCTGTATGAGTCTGGGTGTAATATTTACACAAAATGATCACACGCTGATAGTTCATCATGATCATGGCAGTTTGGAACTTATTCGCTGCCAGAGCAGCTTCAAAATAAGGTAGACACATTTTTCCAAATACCGATAGGGGTACCAGGTTAAATACCGGTTCCCAGTGAAACGGTATGATACAAGCACCAGGGTCCTACATGTGTATCGTATTATCTCTGACAATGTATGACCTTCGCCAACAGCGACACATCAATTTCCTTAATGAGGACCGCCAACACTTCTAGAAAAGGCACTGGCCCCTCGTTCCTGCACAGAAACCATTATCCCTGGGATAGAACCCGTACATTTATATGTACACAGGACAAGCGAAACACATTACTTCATTTCGGATATGTGTTACTCAGTGATTCCCATTTGACAAAGGATAATCTCACTGTCAATGCCAATTTAATCCCCAACTGATGTTTCAATATATGCATAGGAGAACAACAAACTGCAACTCTCCCGTCAAAAATGTTATGCACTTGCAATCGCACAGCTATTTCTCAAGTGCATTTATTGTTTCATTGCAAATTGTACAGTCGCCACTATAACTTAATGTCACATCTACTTACAATGGCAATCAAGTGAAATTTTCTTAAAAAACTTCCTCGAATACGACCATACAAACAACCACAATGCAAACATAACTGACAGTGCAAACCCTACAACTGACTTCCACGCATGCTCACTCACACAAAATAACAAAACGTAAACAATCTTCACAGGTAGCCGAAGTTCTCGTCTCATGACTAAATTTACAACCGCCACAATAACAGAATATCACATCTACATATCTCAACTGAAACCGCCTTGAATACTTCCTGAAACACGACAAAACAGATGGCTTCCAAAACAAACAATCAAAACTGACAAGGTCAAGGTCGACTGACGCATGCGCACTCACACAAAAAAACAAAAACATCAACAATTTCACAAGTAGATCAGATATTCACCACACTGTTATAAAACACATTTTTATACACACACCAACCACATCAAACATTCCCGAAAAACATGTTAGCAGATTTGCATTTCTCAAAACTGCACGCAACATTCAGAATTTTGAAGTTCATCGCGACTGACCACAGCCTCAGGCAATCGAGAGCGCTTGACTCGAGACTTAAAATAAATACATTTATCCAATACATCATCTCAAAACTCACAACATATACACGTACCTACCTTTCGTCGCAAACTTTTGGACAACAGTTACTCACGAACTTTAATGCAATTCGTTTAATATGCTCAATCGAAATGCTCACGATCCTCAACTGCGCTGAAATAAAAATGGCGTCCTCAAAATTTCTCTTAAATTGTCTGCGCATGCGCGGTAAATAAAACGGACGCTTCCACACCAGATTTATATATACAAATTAGTATTCATCCAAGAGATAGCAACTTATGTAATGACCAAATTTAACGTCCCGTTCATGAATCTTTATCCACTACTGTCTTTCCGTACCAGAAAATTAGACCTGATGCTGAGCACAGAAAAGGGAAAATGCCTGGTATTCTTGGCATATCTGTAGGACTGAGCACTGTAGATAATGTTTTTTTTGTGCATGGGATTATTACTCATATGATAAATGCGGGCAAAATGTTGTATTGTGGTTTTATTGATTTTGCAAAGGCTTTTGAATATGTAGTTAGAGACCATTTATGGATGAAATTAATCAAACTAGGTATCAGGGGTAAAATTTGAGATATTATCAAGTCTATGCATAAATCTATAAAATCACGAGTGACGCTTTCAAATGAGCTCAGTGAATACTTCACATGTGTTTTAGGAGTACGTCAAGGTAAATGTTTGTCCCCATTACTTTTTATAATGTTTATAAATGACATAGAAGAAGAATTTATCTTCAAAGGGTTTGATGGCATTGACGTAGATACGATCATTTTTTTTATTGTACTTTATGCTGACGATATTGTGATTTTTTCAGAAACTGCACAGGGTTTACAGAAATGATTTGACATCCATCTTGACTACTGTAAGCGCTGGAAATTAAAAGTAAATATATATTTTTAGGAAGACTGGTCCATTAGCTGGAGAAGTTCGATTCACCTATGATGATAATTTAATAGCTATTGTTAAATCTTTTTCGTATGTGGAAAATGTTTTTACTCAAGGTGGATCTTTCCATTAAACACAATGTGCACTATCTGGTCAGGCTCAAAAAGCAATATTTAAACTAAATACATGTAGATATCTATACAAATTTACAAATATCACTGTACAGCACAAACTTGATTTGTTCAAAAAACTTATTGTTTCTATTCTAACTTATGGCTCTGAGGTTTGGGGATTTGTAACTGCATTAAATATAGAACGAGTGCATACACAATTTTGCAAACGAGTATTACAGGTAAAACGATCAACACAAAACCATTTTATTTATGGCGAATTAGGAAGAACGAGTCTTGTAACGCAAATATATATTAAAATAATTACGTATTGGCTGAAAGTATTGAACGTTAGTGTAAATAAGTATATACGCCATGTTTACAATCTGATGATAGTGGATGCTGAGCTATATCCAATTAAAAAAATTGGGTAAAATTCTTAAAAAACTTGTTAGAATATCATGGTTTTTATCATGCATGGTTATTTCAAGGGGTTGGTAATAAGGAATTGTTTCTGTACAGTATACAACAAAGAATAAATGATAATTTCTTTCAAAATTGGCATTCAAGGTTAGAGAATTCTAGTAAGGCAATTTTTTATAAACTGATTGTTGATTAAAATTTTGATCTTAAGCCATATCTAAAGCCCTTCAACATACCAAAGTTTAGACAGGCAATGTCGACGTTACGCGTGTCCTCTCATACCCTTGAAATAGAAGCTGGAAGATGGCGAAATACATGAAAGAACATGCGTCGTCTGCAAAAAACTTGAAGACGAATATCACTTTGTTATTGAATGTAGCATGTTTAATGAACTAAGAAATCATTACATATGTAAGTATTTTTAGAAAAGACCTAACATGGTCAAATATTTAGAACTTTTCAAATTCGAAAGCAAAAAGACACTGCATAACCTTAGCGTCTTTATATATAAAGCCTTTGAAATTAGAAAATCAATGGTGTATAAGTAATACATTTACATTAGCCGTTTCTTTAGTTTATGTTATTCTAAAGGTGCATGTTTACGTTTTAAATGTATATTTGTTTCTTGCAACTATGTACTCGTATACAGGTGTGTACTAGTTAGCTTTCCTTAGTAACGTTAGTTAAATCTAATAGTATATATAAATTAATATAAATATGTACATGAACATATTAGCGATTCAATATGATGGTTCAATCACCTTCTCTACATATAACATATATATATATATCAAGTTTGTATGTTTTTGTTTTATCCTCATTGGAATTATTTGAATAAACACATATTATACAACCTTAATAACAACATATTTCTGATAGCTATAAATAATGTATGTTATTTTTGTTTTATGTTTTTTGTTGTATGTTTTTTGTTGTTTTCCATTTTTTTTGTTGTTTTTTGTTTGTTTGTTTTTTGACCGTAATAGGGCATTTATTTAAGGTTCCTCTAAAACCCTCTAAATGAAAAAGAAAGTAAATTTAGTTTTATATGTGATTTTGTTGGAGTTTGTGCATGTTTTGCATATCGTTTTAAGCGTCTTCGAACAAAGATTTTGAAAATAATAATGTTTTTGCTCAATTTTTATTATTATTATTAATATTTTGTAAAAATGTAACCGGAATTTGGGCATCATACGACGGAATCTCAAGTTCTTTTTATTTTACGACTTTGGACAAAATAATTATGAAGAAGTCAACTTCAATGTCTATCTCAGGCAGTGCCATTTGAATTTTGTCAAAATTTAATGTCACAATACCCATAATTTATAAAACTAAAACACCTATTTTGAAATTAAAATTTGGGCCTATTTTTATGCCTATTTTTTATATTTTCACGTGCATGCTTGCACGGGATATTATGGAGGTTTGTCAGCTGGATAGGAGTAGGTTTTATGAATGTTTCATGCTGATCGGGAGGCGATCGCATAAGCAACCAACTTAAGCTAGGTGAAACAATCATACATCTACCTTGCTTTGTCAAATGCTTAGAAATCGTCCATATCCAGAAGAAAATTGCAATATTATCACATTTTTCGCGATTTCGGAAGCGCCAAATAACATACGAATAACATACACCGGAAATTATAACCGAAAAAGTAGGTGCACGTCGTAAATGTGAAAATATTAAAGGATGTAGAAACTGTGTAATATTTATAGAAAATTAGGATGCGTATGATCTTAAATAAACACGGAAATAGAAAGTTTTATTAAAATTGAGAAAAACTCCCCATCTTACCTACTTCTATGGTGATGTGATTTATAAACTTCGTAAGATTCTTGGTCATGATCACTTTCATACTATCTTTGTTAAACTTGTTAAAAAGTTTATCAAAAGAGGTTATGACACTATCATTTTGCAACGTACTGCATGCTTGGTGGTGAACCCTTTTACGGTTCGCCACTATGCTTTCCTCTTTAATTGTACGATGACCGGACAGGCTGTGGACCCTATGATGACGCCTACCTAAATCCCATTGGGACGGTGGCGTTTGATGTTTGTCTATGATCTTTCTTGTGGTGCCCTTAATGGTTTATTCTCTTGTTGCTCTGGCTTCTGCCAAGTCATCGAGTACCTTCATTGTGGCTTACTAGGCTATTGTTTTTTTGTATTATATTTACACGGGCATATTTGTGTTTTACTTATATTGCCTATTGATGCTGCCTTGTTGGTTAGAGATTAGATCATGGCGGGGATTTCTTTATTTACACCGTCCTGTTTTAATGGGATGACAGTAGGGTAAGTGTGAGGTTTAGTGCACCCTAGAACCGGTTTAACCCCCCCAGTGGCCTACTTTGCCACTGACCGTTCCAAGGCGGTAGCCCTATTGTCAACCCTTTTGTGTTTGTGATGTCGTTTACTTTTATTATTACTTTTGCCTTCTTGTTTGTCTGTTTGCATGTTAGTTTCTATGTTTTGTGGTTGACTGTCCTCCTTGAATGCTACTTTCCCTGTCCGATCTTTTAATATTTCTTTAATCGATGAGTTTGAGAAGACTATTTCTGGCATAAGAATACAATTTCGTCAAAACAGAGTGAAGCCAGAAAATTATTGTTAACAAACGTCGGCGAACCTATAAATAAAGCGACATCTCATGTCCGATCAAAGAACAGTATTGACGGTATGGTTAAATATAACAAGGATGATATATTGCATGTTCATCTTTTAATAGAAACTTCACTTAAACGCGTGTATTTGGTTAATATGCATCACCACTGTCTAGGGCAAAAAATGGCGACATGCAGTTCAACACGAGGTCACTTTCGAGGTCAAAATACGTAAAGTTATACTAGTTGGCATGGGATTTTCGGCTTGGCACAGCCTTCAGTATATCAAAACAGAATTATTTTCATTATGAATTTTCATTTATTTCTTATTTTGAAGTAACTTGAGATTCCGTCGTATGATTGCCAAATTACGGTTACATTTTTACAAATTATTAATAATAAAAAAAAAATGAGCAAAAACATTATTATTTTCAAAATCTTGGTTCGAAGACGCTTAAAATGATATGCACAAACTCCAACAAAATCACATATAAAACTTAATTTACTTTTTTGTTCTTTTTGGGCAGTTGAGAGCAACCTTAAATGCCAGAAAAATCTCGTTAAATTCTACAACACAATATCAATGTGTACTTCAGTTACACACCAAATATCAATATATTTGAATCATACATATTCCTGTCAGACATGGGCATAATCCTGGATATACAGGTAGAGGTGTATGTACATCTATGGCATAATCATGCATATACAGGTACAGGTGTATGTACATCTATAATTAATCGCCAAAACTCGGAAGTTTGGGAAAACATATGTAATGCTTGTGAACGTAATTAGTTTTATAAGCAAAACACACAGACCTAATAACAATATGTCTTTATTAATATGTCTGTGCTAAAAGTTACGGCTAATGTACATTTAATCTTAAGATCAAGATTCTGCAAACTACGGAGCCCCGCAGGTGACATGCAGAAAAAATAATTTGAAGCGTTCGCACGCTCTACTACAGCGTGCGAACGCTCTAGTAGAGCGTGCGAACGCTGTAGTACAGCGTGCGAACGCTCTAGCTACAGCGTGCGAACGCTGTAGTAGAGCGTTCGCACGCTCTAGCTAGAGCGTTCGCACGCTCTAGTAGCCATTAACTGATAATGGCATTGTGTTCAAATGCAAGAACACTCAATATGTCTTTATAAGACAAACCTATATTGAAATATAATTCAATAAGTTCTTTCATATCCACCATGATGTATTAACTTAGCATAACAGTATAACTGTACTCGTATCTACGACGGCCCATTTGACTAACTTTTATTTCACTTCATAATTCCTAATTCCGAATTCTGAATTCCGAATTATGAAAATGTTTTAAATATTGGTTATTGTACATTGGAAACCCTAGGGGTCGTTGGTTCAAATCTCACAGGAGGCATATTTCTTTCTTGTTATACCCCACGAAGGAGAAGGGGGCCATATATAGTAGTCACACTGTCAGTCAGTCCGTCCGTCCGTCAGTGCGTTCGTCTGTACTATCTTGTCTTGTATTTGAGACCTATACCTTCAAAAAACATTAAACTGTACTCAAGGGCTGACGCGTCGCCATCGCCGCCAACGCCGATGCCGCAAAAGTGATTTAAAGGAAAACATTTCACGACGTACGGACGGACACTGGTCACCCTTTGTATCTAACTCCCAGCAATCAACGGCGGGGGCATAATAATTATCAATCTATAATATAGTAATTATAATAGTTAACCAGACAGAATAAACCCCAAAACTGGAGCGTCGAACTAAGAGTACTCATAATTCATTTTACGCATATGTAAACACGAGTATTTTAAGAACCCTTGAATGATCTATACTTTTAATCGGCAAATATACCTTAATATGTGACCTGAACACCTGGATAGTTTTTGTAACCGGTTTTGAAGTGTACTTTTGCTGTTATTGGCGGGTTAGTTTCTTTAATACCATGATCTATGTAATTATGTCACTATATTTTTGTCGCACGCTCTACTACAGCGTGCGAACGCTCTACTACAGCGTGCGAACACTCTAGCTACAGCGTGCGAACGCTCTACTACAGCATGCAAACGCTCTACTACATCGTTCGCACGCTGTGTAGCTAGAGCGTTCGCACGCTGTACTACAGCGTCGCGTTCGCACGCTGTAGCTTGAGCGTTCGCACGCTGTACTACAGCGTTCGCACGCTCTACTAGTGCGTGCGAACGCTGTAGTGGAGCGTGCGAACGCTTTAAAAAATTGTGTCTGCATGTCACCTGCGGGGCTCCGTAGCAAACACCCCTTGCGGATAAAAAATAAAATAGTTTTTCTGATTCCTACACTGTTCAAGCGAAGTTCAGCGTCACATTTGATGTATCGTACATGCCAACCCGAAGGCGGAAAGTCGCAAAGCCGAATGCAAAGAGCCGCAATTCGAAATTTCGGAGGGAAATGTTGAGATTTTACAAGTTCGTGTATGAGAATTTTGGAGTTCTCTTATGACTGTTAATAGTTTATATCATATAGTGGACACAGAGATATAATATTATGTACAGAGCCTCTTTAATATACAATGTCTTATGTTAAAGTGCATACTAATAATAATACGGTTCATTTGGTTCACTTCCAAAACGGTTGACCTGCTATACACGAATGACGTCTTCAGTTGTTCGGTTTTAATGTGATTTTTTTTTGTTGTTTTTTTTGTTGTTTTTTGTAACTTTTTTTTTTTTGTAACTTTTTTTTTCTATTCCTAACAATGTTGTTGTTGAGTTCTACATATATACATGCATCTAGTGAATATATTATCGTGTAATTGTTATTATTTTCTAAATGTACAATCTGGAAATATTATATGAGAATATGTAATATATGAAAATATGTTTTTCTAGCATGTAGCTAGTATGGTTACAACTAATGATTGGACCTTTTATATCTTAGCATGTCATTGTTTAACTGTTCCTGCCTAATAAATATTAATAACTATTATAATATTCAATGTACGTTTTAAAAGCACTACTGACTCTTACATGACCAACATGATCTGTCATCAGATTTTTGTATGTTCAGTATTTTATACTGGGATTGTGTTTCAATTCCAACCATCTATGAGTAGTTGAGCAATTACAACAATATGTTATAAAGATTTATTTAATGAGAATCATTTGAAACTAGTCAATGATCCATGTTAAACGTACACCATGAGTTGTAGTATAGGGTAGATTAATCCTGGTTGCAGGCACCAGAAGTTTTATATGTAGTATAGCGTCGATTAATCCTGGTAGCAGGCACCAAAAGTTTTATAGTAATATAGCGACGTGAAAATATCTAACTCAAGAATAGTCTTTAATATGTATTTTATTAAACTACTATCTAATTATATTTCACAATAAAACTATACACAGTTGAAAACCAGAGTAAATATTCAACTTTGATTAAATGTACAAGTTACAATTCGTAAGCAGTTCTAACGTTCAAAAGTGCGAGCTTAGCCGTCAAATGAATCTGAATTAATATCTATCAATCTGTAAGTATCTCTGACCAGTCTATAAGAATCTGCACCAGTCTATAAGGATCTGCCGAATGAAGGCAATCTCGTATATTATATAGCGGGGCTATGTCCCACCTTTGAACTGTCACGTGTACCCTCGACCATGAACTCTAACCTCTGAAACTGGTTCTAGGACGCCAAATTTCGGGTCGATCGTACAAATCTCCTATTTTTGGAGTAAACAAAATATTTAACTTACTTTCCAAAATGCTGATACAGGGTATTTATATAATTCTCCCTAAGGTTGCACCAGTCATTCCATTGTTTCAACAGACAGACCTCTACTTAACTAAAGGTTATTGTCATACTGTTACTAAATATATACTTAATTGGGTTAATTAACTTTCATGCGCATCAGTCATGAACTTTCAGAGGAAATGGTCAAACCCAGGCCTCTACACAAACAACGTAATTAAGCTACTTCTGAGACAAATGACAGAGGCCGTGAATGAATGTTGGTCACCTAGTTTTTCATGTATATGTTATGAACAGCCATGGGTGCAATATAATATCTTACTTTAAGACCCCCGAAGCTCACTATAACACAGAGTAATATTAAATGACTTCTCTATTACACATCAATGTTACATCTAGTTCACTTATATAAGAATCAGAAAGTATATTTCCATAGTCATGTCTAGCAATGGAGGTAAAGCGAGATATTATATTGCCATGTATACAGGGGAGATAACATAAATAGCATTAATGTTTAGCTTTACAACAGTTACCTGTTACAAAGTTTAGAAGCATGTCATGTTGGAATAGCTTTTTATGTTTAACATAGAAACTCAATGAAAAACATATACAGTGATATTATAAAAGGGAGAAATAATAGTGTGCACTAATGGAGTTAATTGAGAACTTATATACAAAGTGGGAATCGTAAAATACATAAAAAATAACAGATGTTGGATTCATCAAGTCCAAACTAAGATATGTTTTGAAATCAGGTCCACAAGATTTGATTTTTTGTGATATATTTTTTTTAAATTATAATAAAATCATGTATTTTTCCCATTGCTTTTCAAAAATGTCTTGTTTCATATTTTTGCAGGCTATACATTTCTCAACGGTTAAACAGTATTTGAATATAGCTTTTAAAAACTGTTAAAGTAGGATTAGTGTTTTTTAATTTTTGAATATACATTTTCTGCCAGTAAGGAGGAGATTATTTAAAAAAACTATCATACTTATCATTTCCAAAGATGATGTCAGTTACCGACCATACTGTATTAATATCCTTACATTTATTATGGAAGAAATTTGCAAGTGCTTGCCAAAAATATTTTACTACATTACATTCATAGAATAGATGTTTTGTTTCTATATCTTCCTTGCAAAAATAGCAAAGGTCTGTATTAGAAATATTCGTTTTTTTAAGTAAATAGTTTGTTCCCAAATTCTATGATTTATTCTGAATTGTAACCATTGCACATTTGGGTCTTTTGTCGATTTGAAAGGTAGATAAAATAATTTAGACCAGTATATATTTTGTGTAATATGCAAATCATTTATCCATTTTCTTGCTAACTAGTATTCTTTTAGAGCAATTTATTAAACGTTTTTTAACGTCCAAGATTTTTTCTTCATAGTTAATGTCTAACATTGTTTTAAGATCAACAGAAAATGTTATGCCCAACACTGTAAATTCATTACACCATGATAATTCATAGTCTTCACATATTTTAGTATTACTTTTTTTCATTGAACCTATCCATATGACTTTAGTTTTATCCATATTAATATTAAGGACTATCGGTCAGCCATCTTTGATCCAAAAAATCCAAAATCGATGAGATATGGTCAAGTTAATTTTTCAACGATGTACACATTTTAGGTACGAGCAATGTCAGCCATATAGTACATGACAGTAATTCAACACTATTGATGTAAACATAATATTAGAAAGAATACTTATATTGTGCGCTTTATATTCGAAAAGTTTGGTACAGTTTTACTCAAAGTTGTTTTGGTTTTTATGTGAAATAAACTAGTCCATAAAATAGTCCATTTATCCAGCGAGTGCAGACGAGACATCATTTCTGAATAAAATAAGCCATGTTATCACATCATCCAAAATTCGAAGTACACCACTGTTAAAAAAAATAAGCTATTCTTTCAATGACATGTACTTTCAAAATAATCTCAATGCTGTAGTATGGTGGCACTGACGGGTTTTAATTGTCAAACTATTATAAATGGCAACTATATTTTTGGATGTATTAAACACAACTGAGTGACTGTTGTGAATAGAAACATGCAAAACAAGAGTAATTTATTATTATATTCGAATAAAAACAGCACAAACTAAAAAAAACCATATGAATACAATCAAATGACCTGTTTATCCGAATGTTTCACCATACCGCATGGCTTCAATTTACTATTCAGGTGCATTCTTTTCTTGTGTATCATGTGTGTGTGTTGAAGGCACATGGCGTATAAAGAAAATCTTCATTTTTAACAATGGTGTACTTCGAATTTTGGATGATGTGATAACATGGCTTATTTTATTTAGAAATTATGTCTCGTCTGCACTCGCTGGATAAATGGACTATTTTATGGATCAGTTTATTTCACATAAAAACAACAACTTTCGAATATAAAGCGCACAATTTCTGCCATATAAGTATTCTTTTTAATATTATGTTCACATCAATAGTGTTGAATTACTGTCATGTACTATATGGTTGACATTGCTCGTGCCTAAAATGCGTACATCGTTGAAAAATTCACTTAGCCATATCTCATCGATTTTGGATTTTTTGGATAAAAGATGGCTGACCGATAGTTCTTAAGGCCAGACATTTCTGCATAACATTTTAACACATTAAGGGCATTTCTAAGTGAATTCTCTGAACCATCTAACATTAAAGATGTATCATCTGCAAATTGTGATATCAAATGTTCTGTGGACCCGACTTTAATACCTTTTATACTGGGATGAGAACAGCCAGTATCTCTGCACCGAGAATAAAAATATACGGTGACAACGGGTCGCCTTGTCGGCAACCTCTCTGGAGACTAAACCATTCTGAGAGATGACCATTTACTGAAACACACGATTCGGTGTTTGTGTACAAAACTTTTATCCATTCTATAAAAGAAGGCCCAAAGTTAAAATAAATGTCCAGGCAACTGAATCAAAAGCCTTTTCGAAGTCAATGAGTAATAATAGTCCTGGAATGTTATACTTTTCTGCATAGAACATTAGATCATATAGTAGTCTAGTATTTCCCCCCATGTATCTACCTGCAATAAAGCCAGTTTAATCCTCATTAATAAAGCCAGTTTGATCCTCATTGATAATCAATGGTAAAACTTGTTTTAGTCTTTGCGATATATTTGCTGAAGCTAATTTATATGCAAGATTTCAAAGTAAGATTGGTCGCCAGTTCTTGAGGAGTTGCTTATCTTTATTTCCTTTCGGTCTACAAATAATGACCCCTCGTTTCTGAGAGATGGATAGTTCGCCTCTATTAAAACCTTCATTTATAAACCTTACGATAAAGTGTCCGATATCTCGCCAGAAAAACTTGTAAAATTCTACGGTAAAGCCACTTAAGCCAGGACTTTTAAAAATAGACATTCGCTAAAGGCTGTTTAACATTTCTTCATAGGTAAGAGGGCCCTCAAGTAGTTTTTTATTTTCCTCCGTTATTTTGGTATGTACATGTTAGACAGTATCTCTTTAAGGTTTCCATGATTGGTTGCATGATAAGAATATAGATTTTTGTAGAATTCTCTTGTTTCATTTAATATATCTTTTTGAGACCTAATAAATCTATTATCTTTTGTTTTTAACCTTATCATTGACTTAGAAGTAAAATTCCGGTTTTCTAAGTTACAAAAATATCTGCTTGTTTTTTCCCCTTCCTGAACCCATTTTGCTCTAGATCTTCTTTTTGTTCCCTCTAGTTTTTCTCCCTAATTTCATATAGTTCATTCCGTTTATTTTCAATTAAGTCATGTTCTAATAGTATATTCTTTTTCTAAATTTTGAATTTCATTTAGAAGAGTATGTTCTCTATTATTTTGAAGTCTTTTTTTATAGGAAGAGTATGCTATGGTTTTTCCCCTAATTTCCATTAGCAAAACATCAAAAAATAGTTGATCATCTATATTAAATTGTAAATCTGCTGCATTAGTTAAGTTGACGTCCATATCAACTAACTGCTCCTCTTTTGCGTATTGAGTTTTTATTGCTTTTATCAGTGTTTTTATCTCTTCAACATATTCTGCATCTATTAACAGGGAGTTGTTCATTTCCCAATATGAATTACCTTATTAAAGTTGTTAAAATCAAGTTTTAAAAGGACCATTGAGTTGTCAGTTTTATAGCCTTGCAGGATTTTTGTTTCATCAATATACGTATATATATTATCTGATGTAAGAAAACAATCTAGTCTAGCTCTTGTTTTAGAATTTTTTCTAAACCAAGTAAATTCTGTATTTTCCAAATTTTGATCGCGCCGCCAACAGTCTATTAAGTTACATTCAACAGTTGTTACAATCACTACATCTCTGGCATTTGGATTATTAACATTAACATAATCGAAACAATCTATTTCAGGATTTAATATCAAATTGAAGTCACTTGCTATTATTGAAAGATATTCACTGTATGTAATATTATTTTTAAGTGTACGATACAATTTGTATCGTCTCTATTAGGAACATACATGTTTATTATATTTAACCGTTTCCCATCGACTGAGACATCAATAATTAGTTTAATTATTTCCATCCTCATCTTTAATGTCTGAATGCACTTTCAGTTCAAAATTGTTGTTAAAAAGAATAACAACTCCTCTTGACTGGCTTGAGAAATTACTAAAATAGCGGTCATATCCCCACTGAACTTGAATATAGTCATTTTCCGCATCAGTAAAGTGAGTGTCTTGTAACAGATAAACAGAATATTTTTTACTTTTTAGAAAGTCAAAAGTGTCTTTTCTTTTCTTTTTGTCACCGAGACCCTGTACATTTATGGAGGCAAATGTAATTTTACCTAACATTTGTAGTCAAGACAATGTTTAGGAGATAATTGAGAGATACTGGCTGTCTCACTGGAACATAGAGTTTGATGAATATAAGTGTAAATACTATTAGAGAATTAAATGTTGTATTTTTATATACCCAGCAGTGACGTTGCCTTTGTGCAATGCAAACTCCATTAGTTACACACATTCTTAAATCATCAACACCATTTCAACTAACCTTATGTAAAAATGAATTAAAGATGAATTAAGGGAACACAGACAATCTCGATAAGCTCACGTCGTCCATCATAAAGTGGAAAGAGAACTTTTATTTAATTATATTCAAGAACGCTTTAATGTCAAAAAGACAGACTCCTAGTGGATAAATAAACCAAGACGTCAACTTATTTAATAAATATTTCAAGATTGCCGCATGTCCCTTTAACAAAAGCTTTTGTTAATGTTTTTTTTGTTAAATAATAGGAATTAATAAATGAAATAATTGTGAAAAAATATCAGACAATTACATTGAAAAACAAATAAACAAACAAGGGTTCAGCATCCACAATAATAACATTAATGTAAATATTATATACAATAATACCTATAGGAACTAACACCTATATACACTTCTGGTACTGTTGCTTTCCAGTTTGTCTAGTTCATTAACTGTCTTCTTCATCATCTTTATATTGTTCAAAGTTAAGTTGCTACTATTTGAGAGGCGGCAGAAAACAGTGAACGTGGCTCCAGCGAAAAATGGAGCGTTTACAACAGAATTTGCAAGAAATCAGTTTAGCATATTTGGAAACGGACAATTAGCTGTCTTACGAGTCCGGTCAAAAGCGAGTACAGCACAAGTTACCGGACGAACGGACAGATGGCGAATTTTGCAAAAAAACTCGTGGTCTTTGATCAGTAGAGCTAAATCATGTTCATCATTTTAAGAAAAAATATGTAGTTATTAAAACGTAGAGCTATGCCGGTAAAAACAGACGACTTCCTTCGTCGCTATAAACAATAACATTATTTACACGGAAGGAAGAATATAGTAGGCGGAGAACAAGAGAGGTGGGAAGCCTGGCTCGGTATTATTCTATCGACTATGAATATGTGACCATAGTTGGTAGCAGGTTCCAGTCTCTAATGGTTGGACGGTAGCAGGAAACCATACATATGGTGGGTTGATATATGCACTGAGTGCATACTGAACGGCTGTCACTGTGTTGGATAAGTACAAGCGTGGATAATTTTGAACAGCATTGTCAGACGATTACATTAGTCTGTAATGTAGAGTGTCTCAATTACATCCTGTACCATGGCAGTGACAGAACCAGATTTTCTCTCGGTATAGTTGTTATCTACGAAACGAGCAGCTCCAACTGGGGGTGTCATTTGATGAGTTTAGGTCCCCATACATTTGTAGCGTATCCAAGAGTTGGGCGAACCATGGTGATAAAGGCAACTGCCTTCACGGGTTTGGTACATTATTCAAGGTTGCGTCTTATGAATCCCAGGGTCCGTTTGGCCTTTATAACTGTATTGTTTATGGGATGTGTCAACGTAATGTATTTACTGCCAGTCACTACATTTAGCGTGCGACCTTGGATGCTGTATTGAGTATAAACGTCTGGTGCCTGCTAGTTGTTACTATTATAATTATGCATTTTTGTGGGTGGAATTACATTTGTCTTTTTCTCATTTCTCGAGTGCAGAGAAATCTATTTGCAGAAGGTTAGCGGGACCTTCCGGGAGGTTATTAATAAATGCTCATATAAGTAACGGATCAAGAACCGTCCCTTGTTGTAGTCCAGATAAAAAGTCAGCCTTGGACTTGCAATATTCAAACTGGACATGTTGTTTTCTAATGTGGAGAAATAAATGGATCCAGCGTAGAGTTACATTACACCTTTTGTACTGAGCCAGTAGTGGAGGGACTTTGTCGATGACGTTAGCGATATACGGAAGGATGATATCTATCTGAAATTTGGAAGACAATCTCTGAGCTGTCGTTTGTACTTTTGTTAAGAGTTGTGTTTCGCAGGATCGCAGAGCCCAAAAACCTTGCTAGGAATCGGTCAATATCCTGTGTCCGTCGGGTTGATTTATAACTGTGTATGACATGCTCTAGAATAGTACATGCTATCGATCTAAGAGAGGTCGATAGGTAGATGTTTTTCTCCCTTCGTGGACGCTATCTTTCCAATCGTCTGCTTTAAGTTGCTTTGTTTAAATAAAGTAATAAAGGATTATAATGTTTAAAGTAATTAGAACATGAGGCCCAAGAGGGCCTGTGAACGCTCTACTGGCTAACATGGCTCTTATAATAGCAATGAAGCGAGTGACTGCCATTTACGTTTTTTTGAAAGTTTTGGGCAAAAAGCAGCTTTTTAACCAAATCAAGGGCCATAACTAAAGATTCTGGTAAAGTTTGGTAAAGATCAGATGAAAAATGAAGGCCCTATCGTCTTAACGAGGCAAAATATAGCAGTTTGAACTAAATCAAGGACCATAACTCCGCTGTTACTGGTTCGATATAAATGGTTTTCGAACTTATCTGAGCCTTCATTGATATTAACAATCTGATAAAGTTAAAGATCGGATGAACAATAAAGCCCCTATCGTCTTAACGGCGCAAACTATATCATTTTTAACTAAATCAAGGGCCATAACTCCGCTGTAACTGGTCCGATATGGCTGGTTTTCGAACTTGTTTGAGCTTTCAACGACATTAACAATATGATACAATTTGGTAAAGATCGGATGAACAATGAAGCCCCTATCGTCTTAACGAGGCAAAATATAGCATTTTAACTAAATCAAGGGCCATAACTCCGCTGTTACTAGTCCGATATGGCTGTTTTTCAAATTTGTCCGAGCTTTCATTGATATTAACAATGTGATGAAGGTTGGTAAAGATAGGATGAACAAATGAAGGCCCTATCGTCTTAACGAGGCAAAATATAGCAATATAGCATTTTTAACTAAATCAAGGGCCATAACTCCGCTGTAACTGGTCCGATATGGCTGGTTTTCGAACTTGTTTGAGCTTTCAACGACATTAACAATATGATACAGTTTGGTAAAGATCAGATGAAAAATGAAGGCCCTATCGTCTTAACAAGACAAAAGTAAACGATGGACGGACGGACGACGGACGGACGAAGGACAACTCGGCTTCCCATAAGCTTTGCTGGCCTTAGGCCAGTAGAGCTAAAAAACGAATGTATTCAGTGCCTTTACTCAACTAAAACTATTACAAAATCGCCATTAAGGTACGTGTTACGTGTTACATGAAATTATATAACGTTGCTAAAAATTAATTAACATGTTTTTTTCAATAAATGAACAATAACAGCAAAATAACCAAATTTAAAAAAAATTAATGAAGAATATGCATTTTTTCAGTTTTATAGAATTTAAGAAGCGGTTAACAGGGTGATGTCGGTTAAAAAAATCGTTAATTTAATATGTTACTATGTTAATATGTTGATAGTATTTAGCCACAACAATATATTGGTTGACATTGTACTTAAGCTATTTGAAATAATTACGATGTTATAAATAAGTATTTCACGTCCCAAATAATTTATATAATCACATATACATTAAATGCCTACCCATGATTTGTAAAGTCAATTGGTTTTGCAAATGGAAGGCGTTCACTTTGGATTCTACACTCTCTATGCCATATTAACATCATTGTTAATGGCTGTATCTTGTGAGCGGTTATAAGTGAATTTCCTTTGTAAAGGCACAGATCTAATTTTGGTATTACAGCATTAAACCCTGGATAACGAATCAGTCTGTAACCTAATTGTCTTATGCATAAAGCAACGTATACATCTTCGAGGTGAAAGAAAGGTATATTAGGTGAAAGTTCATACACCTTTCTTGCAACATTCATGCTTGTCATATATGCCGTCCCTGCACAAAATCCCGGGTACGTCGCACTAGGATAACTGTTGTATGACGCATACGACTTAGATTTCTTGTTTCTTTTAGGTGCTGCTTTTTGTTTGCAATTTCCTCCAACTGCGTTTTGTAAATCACGTCCATGCTCTTTTACCAATTTTAAAACATTTGGTAAATTTACAAACATATCATCGTCGCTTTTCATAACGTAATGCGCATGCGCACACTTAGTAGCTGCCCATTTAAACCCCATAATAGTTTTATAGGTCAAATTCATGTAGGTGTCAACAAAATCTTCTTTTAAAATGTCATGAAAATGACTGTTTTCCAAAAGAGCGGCCTCTCTTTCTTTTATATCCTCTGTTTCTCCAAGTAAGAATGCATATCGTACGTTTGCAGTATTATTTTGAGTGTATGTCAGCCAAGTTGTCCGTAAAGCGATTCTAGTTTTACTATTTGAATGCTTTGTAAGTATCAGGACAATTACATCAATCACTTGATCAGGAGATTCTAGCTTACAAATATCGACATTGTCTATCACATAATTAAAATTATGCTCAAAACAACTTTCACAACTATCTTGACGTTTATCATCAACCACAATAAAAGTGTTATCTGAATTGTCCACCTCAGTAATATTTGCATGCCTACTACTATTGCTTCTATTCATTTCCGATTTAGTAACTGTATTAATTGATATCATTTTAATATCTGTATCATTATTTAAAATTGTTTTGCCAGCTAAAAGTGTGAGGCCGTCATTCACTTGCATAGATGTGCCATTAATATGAGTCACGACGAAAACGTCAGATTTCATCTTCATGAAAACGTCTACAATAACGGAGAGTTTTGACGTCGAGGAGAGCAATGAAAAAACCGACAGTGCCAAGAAAGCAAGAAAAACATGTCTAATCGTGATTGGACGGCATTTTGAGTTCGTATACGAGGGTTGACCCATGTTTGTTTTTTGTCTAATCATAGCTGAAGCTATATCACGTCTTTATGGAACTGTTCTCGGCGTGTTCTGATAGATGTGTTGGTGTCTTTGGAACTTTTTCTTTGAAAGATAGATATCTGTTTCATACGTGTTTATACGTTATCATCAGTTCTGGCATCGTCGGATACCCACGTGTGATTCGTTCCTTTACCCTCCACTATCACCCGTGGGACATTACGCCTGATTTCGGTCGTAATCAGTGTAGAGCAATGCAGCGATCTGATTGGTTTACCCACGTTTTCATCGTAATTGGGATATCCAATGGGATAGCTCGTTCTGTTCTATTCTATTCTTCTAAAACGACCGAAATCAGGCGTAATGTCCCACGGGTGATAGTGGAGAGTATGCAGTTATGGTTGTCGCATGAAACTGTTTTTCTTCAGTCAAAGAAATACAGCATTGAAAACGCCGCACCGATGTTTCTTCATTAAAAAGGAATTACCTCTGAAAATAGAACAAGAATACAATGAGGGTTCAATGCAACGTTGCCGTAACTACATATACATAAAGAAGAAGATAAAACAGGGTTGCAGAGAAGATCTAAATCACCTAGTTGCACAATTGCCATCCCCTTTTATACTCTTGGGTGATTTTAATGCACACAACTACATCTGGGGTTGTACAGAAATAAACGATAAAGGGAAGAAAATTGATGATTTCTTGGCCAAGAACAATTTGTGTCTTTTTAATGATAAAAAGTCACATACTTATTTACATCCTGCTACAGGCTCTCATTCTTCCATTGATTTAACAATATGCGATTCAACGCTTTTGATGGATTGTTCGTGGAGTGTGGGAGACGACCTCTGTGGAAGTGACCAATTCCCCATATGTGTTGTTTTAGGCTTCCTTCCGAAGGAAAATGTCTAATGTAGCATGTACCATTCGCATAACAGCAGCATATTATACATATAATATACAGCGGAAATGCATTGTGATTATTGTTTCCTTTAGTAAAGTAATGCATAGGATATTTATTATTGCCCATGAATATCAATGAAAGTGTACAAGAATTTGTGATAGCCTCAAAGATACTATAGCCTTAAAAAGCCTCATATTTGAATGAATGTTAATGACTAACAGTGACATAGCAGTAGTAGAGGCAGTGGTTGGGCGACACGCTCTGCGCATGCCCAGCAAATGACGTTATCATATGATGAAATATTGCGAAATGGTTCTGATGCAATATTGTGAAGTAGCCATGTTTCTGCCGATTGTCACATGTTTTTTCTATTTTTAGGACATGACATGAATAGGTTTTAAGGCGTTGCGAAATAATACTATGTTTAGAACATACAGACGAATTTTTGAACGAGCATATTTCTACTGCCGGTGTTCTTTATCAGAACAAAAACTCTTCAATAACAGTACGGCATGCTATTAAGCACATTAGGCTCAGAAAGAGTGGCTTATCCAGTGTGTACTGTTTCTCATTAGACACAGGTGATATACGACTTCAGTGTGATGAAATATGTATAACAGACGGATAATACGAGTGAATTAAAACCTCTATAACTGTTTTAATAGATATCGGATATCGGATTTTTATTAAATGTTACACTGTCTGAAAGATCACTCATTCAGCTACACTTTTGTTTCTGGGCATACTATGTTTTATACGACAATAAAAAAAATCACCACCACCACCACCACCACCACCACCAACACCACCAACACCATTATCACCACACCACCACCACCACCACATCATCACCACGACCACTACCATTACCACACCACCACTACCACCACACCACCACCACCACAACCACCACCATCACTACCACCACCAACAAAAACAGCACCATAAGGACACCTTCACAGTACCCCTACAGCAACACTACATCACCCCTACAGCACCAAAGAAGCATCTTCAGCACCCCTGCAGCGACACCACAGCATCCATGAAGCACCCTTGCAGCACCATAGAAGCACCCCATAACTACCGGCATCACTACCACCACCAATCCACCACCACCACCACTAGTACCTCACAGTATCCCCACAGTACCCTCACAGTACCCACATTGTACCCTCATAGTACCCTCACAGTACCTCACAGTACTCTAACAGTACCGTCACGGTACCCTCACGGTACCTCATAGTACCCTCACAGTACCTTCACAGTACCCCGATAGCTCCTCCCTCCTCCCCTCTCTCCTTCTCCTCCCTCCTTTCTCCTCCTCCCTCCTACTTATACATTCGTCCTCCTACTTCTCCTCGTCCTCTTCCTTTCAATTTTTACATTAGTATATGTAGAAATATAAATAGCATCAGCAACAGTATTATTATTATTATTAGTAGTAGTTTTAGTAGTACCATTAGCAGCAGTAGCAGCAGCAGTAGTAGTAGTAGTAGTAGGAGTAGTAGTAGTAGTAGTAGTAATAGTAGTAGTAGTAGTATTAGTATTAGTATTAGTAGCAGTAGCAGCAGTAGTAGGAGGATGAGTAGTAGTAGTAGTAGAAGTAGCAGCAGTTGCAGCAGTAGTAGTCGCACTTTAATGGTTATTACGTCACTTATCGATTTGGATATGATTTTTAATGAACAACGCAGAGACAAAACTATTTTATTCTACATTTTAGTGTCATACACTATGGTGTTTTGTTATTGTTGTTTGTTTTTGTTGTTTTTGTTATTGTTAGCGATGTTCACAGACGCTTATAATGTTAATTATTTAGTGGTAGTTATGTCATATATTTCTAAAATTCATTCGAATGACCTCTTTGAAGTTGTATCCACGAGGTTACTTTATATTGTCTTAATTAAACGCGCATATCCAACACATAGACGTGCTTATTGTCTTTCTCTGCTGATAGTGAAATCATTACTTGACAGTACTTAACAATGGCTAACAAAACGGTACACCAGTTCTCTTTTTTCATTTCATTAAAGTTTGCTTGTTTGAACGTATTTTCTATCAGACTGCTGTATATGTTCTGTTGATGGTGGACCTCAAAACATCGTTATCACTCAGCAAAAAGTTTTCTGTATTATCCACCCAGTGAGAGATGATGGTTACAACCGTATCAAACACATTTTTGAACGCAACGTCCATGTGTTGTTTTTTCTTCATCAATAGATTTCCAAGTCAGACAACCAAGTTATTGCAAGACATCGTGTTGCATGTATGAAAAGTATATCGTAGAATTTTGACAAACGTTATATAATATTATACTTTATCCGACGTCTCCAGCACCCTATAACCTATAATGATCTAGAATGTATCGACAATCAAAACGACATCGAAAGAACACTTAGTCATGGTGTGTTTTCTCATGTTATTATTTCATCGATTAGGTCTCACAATGTCTGTATAGTTACTCCTCCCCCTCCTGCGTGCGTGCGTGCGTGCGTGCGTGCGTGCGTGCCTGTATGTGTGTATGTTTGTATGTATGTATGTGAATAGTAGCAGTATTAGTATTAGTTGTAGTAGTTTTAGTAGTAGCAGCACTAGTAAGGCCTGTCAATCAAATTACTTTACATTGAATAGAGAAATATATTAACTATGGCTTCAGTTGAACGTTAACAAATCAGAGAACAGTTATACATTACCTTAAAATTCAATAAAATCCGATATCTATTTAAAAACAAATTACGGGTTTCTATTCACTCTTATTCTCCGTCTGTTATACATTTCATCACACTGAAGAAATATAAAAAGATAGGACAGGGAAAGTAGCATTCAAGGAGGACAGTCAACCACAAAACACAAAAACAAACACGCAAACAGACAAACAAGAAGGCAAAAGTATTAATAAATGCAAACGACATCACAAACACAAAAGGGTTGACACTAGGGCTACCGCCTTGGGGCGGTCAGTGGCAAAGTAGGCCACTGGGGGTTCAAACCGGTTCTAGGGTGCACCAAACCTCACACTTACCCTACTGTCATCCCATTAAAACAGGACAGTATAAATAAAGAAATCCCCGCCATGATCTAATCTCTAACCAACAAGGCAGCATCAATAGGCAATGCAAGTAAAACACAAATAGGCTCGTGTAAATCTAATACAAAAAACACAATAGCCTAGAAAGCCACAATGAAGGTACTCAATGGCTTGGCAGAAGCCAGAGCAACAAGAGGATAAACCATTAAGGGCACGACAAGAAAGATCATGGACAAACATCAAACGCCACCGTCCCAATGAGTTTTAGGTAGGCGTCATCATATGGTCTGTTCGGTCATCGTACAATTAATGAGGAAAGCATGGTGGCGAACTGTAAAAGGATTCACCACCAAGCATGCAGTACGTTGCAAAATGATAGGGTCATAACCTCTTTCGATATATTTTTAACAAGTTTAACAAAGATAGTATGAAAGTGATCATGACCAATAATCTTACAAAGTTTATAAATCACATCACCATAGAAGTCAGGTTGTGATAGTCCTTGTCGCAGAAGAGTCCTTAAATTACTTTTATATTTAGAAAGAAGATCAGGGTTACGATAATAAAATTTTGCAAAGGGTTTACGAAGTTTATGGTAACGGTAACGCTGATTGAGTAGCGTTTTATCACCTGTGTTTATTGAGAAACAGTACACACTGGATAAGCCACTCCTACTGAGCCTAATGTGCTTAATAGCATACCGTACTCTTATTGAAGATTTTTTTAATTCTGATAAAGGACACTGGGAGTAGAAATACGCTCGTTCAGAAATTCGTCTGTCTGTTCATTCTAAATATAGTATTATTTCGCAACGCCTTAAAACGTGCCTGTTCATGTCATGTCCTAAAAATAGAAAAAAACATTTCACAGTAGGCAAGAAACATGGCTATTTCGTAATATTGCATCAGAACCATTTCGCAATATTTCATCATCTTATTATTTCCTTCGCATGCGCAGAGCCTGGCGCCCAACCGCTGCCTCTACTACTCATAGCCTTTCAGTACAATACGTTGCTCTATTTGAATCCACCCCCGTAATTAACATTTCATCCGCTAAGCACGACTATAATAGCCTTTTGCGTCATGTGTAAACCCAGATCAGCCTGCGAGTAACTCGCATGCTGATCAGGGTTTAAAGTGTCCGGCCGCTGATCAGTAATTTTCCCCAAAACGCCCATTTGTCACATAAATGGAACGGTCCTAATGCAAAGAAAGTCCATTATATATATGTAGCGGTTTAAGAGTTAAATAATAGCCAAAGAGAAAACGCATCGTAACAACGGCTCATTATACCGGTCATGTTGGCCCCTTTTTAAGTATTAAGGACCTATACCCGGTAAATAAAGTCTTGGACCAGGGTATATAAAGTCATATAAAAATAAAACTAGTAGACAGAATGTAAGTATCTTTTTTTAGTAACCAAGGTCTATTCTACCCGGTTAATTTGGTACCAGAAACATTAAATTCCAAACAAGATTTGATTTTTAAAAAATATCGCGAACACACAAATGGTCTGTAAAAATGTTGCTAAGTCCATACAAAGTAACAGTTACGGACACATTCGAGTAACCAATAAAAAGGTTATTATTTTTTCGCTAACTTTCATTGTACACGATAATTATTGTTGATTGTTGATCTATTGTGAATTATCAACTGAGATAATAAGGGCTATGGTCGAATGTCATGGTTCAACGATCATTGCACGGGTTCGAACACTGCCATGGTCCAAAACTTTTTTTACAGAGTATATTTCCCAACGTGAAATGGTCATTGAAAAAAGCATGGAATATAAGCATATGTCATCCTGTGAAGATCGGGGAATTCCAACCCGAGTAATAATTGTTTTTATCGGAACCGAGGCTCATGTGCAAGATCAGGCTTTCTATGGGCGGTCATTACCACCAAAAGTATTTTCTAATGTTTTTTAGTGATTTTTCAAACCATCTAATCGAATTTGAAACGATTCAACGCAATGCGAAACATTTCACTCGAAAATATGAATCATGCAAGAGAATGTGAACAAAGTAACTCAGTCAATTTACCGATACGTGAAACAATCTATAGGAAACTGAATTATTGCAAGACCAAAGCACTCAGTTCAATGATAAGTTAAAGGAACCGGTGCATATTATAACCATTCAATTAAAATCGATTTAGTACGGTGATATTCGATTATACCTTATTGAAAAGGATTGCAACATATTCTAAATCAATTAAGCTTGCATTAACAGATCTAGTATACCGTTTTATCAACTAATCGATTTGACATAAAGACAATTGACCGATACTGAACAGAGTTAATACGTAAAGTAAATGAATTCGGTGCTTTCACACAAACAGTTGTGCGGGCGCCACTTGCACATACATAAACTGGAAAAGTTACTTCCCTTGATAAGTACGGTATCCTACGGTGTCCTTAACATCGCATCTAGGTCGATGGTAAGATGCGATTGTCGATGGTAAGATGCGATGGTAAGTGCGATGGTCAGTGGTAAGTTACAAAGGTCGATGGTAAGATTCGATGGTAAGATACGATGGGAAGTGAAGTTTTAAGGTTTAAACAAACTTTATTCACAACAAATATATGTTTTACATCATACAACATGTACATGAATTACGAAATGTAGGAACGGGATTCAGAAGTAAGCTACAAGCTGTTTTCAGCTGACGATTTATATTCCTGCGTGTTACTGTATTTTATAATAAGTGAAATTATGCCGTTTTTATTTGATTTTTCGTTTTACATACCCTCCTACGACAAAACAAACATAGGAATTAATCATATTCCAGAGTTTAAAAAATACCCTTTTTCCGTTGTTCATGGACACAATATCATGAAACCCATTGGCCATTTGTATATGGAAAACATTATTGTATAAACAAGCTTTGTAAATGTGATACATCAGTATGATTCCTAAACTGTGCCTGGGTATGAATTTTCTTATGTTAAAACATTAAATTTGTTTATTGAAATATAAGACATGATTTTTCAACAAAAATAAAAACTAACATCTATTTGGGCAGTTTTATTGCCAGTACTAGAATCCTTGAGAAATTTTAGATAAATATTTGCAAAAGCATGAGTTATTTTAAGTTGTTTATTCTCTGGATGAAGCATAATATTGTACGATTCCATCCATCCCCTCTATATTACATTCTCGCTTACCAGAGTATCACAACCGTACCCTTAGTTTATCCTATTACACTATCTGCTGCTTATTTGGCAACAAGCCTGGATTTATTGACCAATCAAATGCGTCCATTTCAAGTTGAAGCAGAAATGTTGATCTTTATGGTTAGTGAAAAGGATTATTTTTATTATTATTTTACCTCCCAACAGATTTTAATCTAAGATTTCATTCTCTTTTCCTTTCCAACGAAATATAATTTCAAAAAATCTTTTTATTTATTTATTTTTTTCTCCGACCTCCTATGGCACTTCTCTGCTCCAACTGACGTTCGTACGTAAAACGAATAATAAAAAAAACGTTTGCCGAGATTCTGGTATCGTTTCAGATTGGTTGATGCAGATGCACCTTCTATCGAAGATACACAGAACGACAGAAAGACGCTAAGTTAATAACTAAACAAAGAGGGAAACTTCATCATTATATCGGCGAACTAAATGTGGATGGTCAAAATACTATAATAAAAAATAAACAATTACAGACACGTGTTTCAGATTTCTTTTTTTTTCTGCACAACGGATCAAGACGTTTGTATTTACAATCAAGCGTCGATGATGACCAAGACTGAGTTGGAAACTGTAGTTTTATCAACGTTGTTTTCCTTGCTCATCTGGAAAAAAAGCTGTATCTGCACTGTGTTTTATATTATTTGGCTCATTGTCACGTGTAGATTATAAGAATCGTTCATGGGTATCCGGTAAAGATCGGGAATTCCAACCCGCATTGTCGCCCTCGATCGATACTAGTATCATCTCTCGTGTTTGGCGCTTGGAATTATGGGGAAAAAAATATTCCGGTCAGGTGATTTGCATATATATAGCTTGGGACCAAAACCCAGGTTTTAGGACCCCATCTAGACACGCCGGACAAAAGCACCAAACTTTCCTCAAATGTGTGTTTTATATTTCTATGTATTTTTGAAAGGGTTCCCAAAGGTTTGTGAATCCCTAAATGTATTAGGATTATATGCACACCGAATTACCGCACCGCGGATGAAGTCCTGAAACATCAGGAGGGCACATGCCGAATATCAGTGATACATTTGAAAAATTCGAAATGACGTCAGTATGTTCCCAACCTAGGTAAAATTGTTTTTATCGGAACCGAGGCTATTCTACCGTTCTGGAATTCTAAACCGGATATCCATGATTGATTCTTTTTTTGCATATCATTGACATTTTGTGCATTGACGTCGCCAAAATGCCGTTACCGATAAATTTGACCGTCCTTACCATCGCATCTTAGCAAGTGTGTATGTATGATTTTATTTTATATTTCTGGCATTTAAATAGCAAAGCATTAGAATTAAGATAACCATGCTAAGATTTTCAATCTGGGACGGTATGTGTGAGGTTTTACGGTCTGAAATTTCGATTTACGGCGACGCGGTTACCATATACCGTCCCAGATTTAAAATCTTAGCATGGTTATCTGAATTCTCATGCTTTTCTATTTAAATGCCAGATTTAGTCATACATAAACACTTGCTTTTCTATAAAAGCTCGAAGTCATCGGTAACGACATTTTGTTGGAGGGTTCCTAAACAGTGAGTTCAGTGGCACTCATTTTGTTGACGTCATCCAATGACGTCGCTTGTACAGCGTTATGTGATGTCTCGTTCTTGTCAGACGGTAAATCGGGCATTTTACGGTCGCAAATTTGAGACTTTGGCCAATGGAGTTACGCGTTATATTAAAGCTGCATTAGAATAACGTTTTACATGTTTTTTACACAATGACGTCATACATCTGTTCACGTTATTGACGTCATTATTGATGCGTGTGACATTTACCCATAAAGATAAGATTTCCACCTCCCATGTAAAATATACCCTTATCCGGTATGCAAGAAAATATCAATGAACGAGAAATAAATCAAATAGTTAAAGACGTATTTCCCAAAACTGTGTGGTCTTTGAAAAATCTTCTTTTCTGCTAACACCTTATGGAATGATTAGCTGAGGTTTATAAATCGAGGCTCCAACTAGTTTGTTCCTGTGCATCACTTAAATGCTGAAGAATCCGTGTTTTAAAACGGGCATTATTGACAATCTTTTTGATGCCGAAACTTTCTAGTCTTTCCTTAAGCCTGTGGCGTATTTCCGAAACTCGAAAACAATATATCCCTTTTCAATGAGATTATGAACATGTTCGGATAATTCAACAAAAGTTAAGGCTTCAGACTTCATCTTCTCTACCCTTTTCAGCATTTCCATCTGTGACAATATGCCGATAAAGATGTATATATGTCAGGCATGTCAAATGGTGTATTGCATCGATTGTCACTAAGACACCATTTTGTATCCTGGACAACAGCATCGTATCCTGTATAACGGCTGTTGCCGTACGATTAATTTACTGTTTACATCTGCTTCAAATTAATGTACTACACTCATATAGGTGTTATAGTTTATTAAAATCTCGTCATAGTACGGTATTAACAGAGGATCTTTCATTCATTATTGAATTTATTTAACGAGTTGGCAAAATGATATCATTTTTGATAACGACTTTAATAAATTCAATAATAAATGAGAACGAATGTTAGATTCTATTTATCACATAACTTATAACGTCACATTACGTCAGAAAACGTACATTAATGTGACGTCCATGACGTCATTAACGTTATGTTATACCACTAGTGGAATATCGAAAATATCGAATGGTGTTATTACACTCCCACACCACATGTTGATAATAATCAATAAAACATTAAGTTTGATTTTAACTATGCCATTCTAATTATAAGAGACTATATACAAATAAAGTTCATTTACAAAAATAACATAATATGACAAATTGACCTTAAGCGATTTGACCTGGACCTATTGCAACAGCCGTGTCATGAGACTCACAAATAGCTGAAACCATACCCAAAAAGAACCAATCACCAAGGGTTTTTTTTATTTCACAATATATATTATAAAAGTAAATGTTTAAGCCTATACAAACATTATATATAATATGTTGAATTGCAAAAAGCTTATCTGTCATTGTTAAGCGACGAATGCTATACATATGTTTAAAATTAAAACAAAAACACACTTAATGAAGTATGTATCACATCAGTCAGACTAGCCGTGAACTAGAGAAGTAGAATAAAGTCAAAACAAATGCTATGGTATGGTGTGCAAAATATATACCAGTATACTAACAAACAGAAATCATGGGAAATATGCATATTACCTGGTTTCAAATGTAAATTATACACAGCAATGTTGGGAATGTACAAATCTGTTCAGGCATGTGTTAAAACAAATGATGGACTAACTGAATATTTCAACTGCCCAATCGGCAGTTGAAATGTTTCTTGAAGACAAAAGGCAATTGGGTTGTGTTCATTTAAAATTAAGCTGATTTCATCATAATTTCGTTTCAAACCTCGACAATTCCATTGAATGCTCTTATTAGTTTTACCCATTATTTAGCGCTAAGGCGATTTTTAATTTTATTTTTATTTTTGGCCTTAGATTTAGAAGAGGTATTATAAGACTCAAGCAGTGACATCTCCACTGATGAATCCTTCTCCCTAAAAGAAGTCAGCTGAAGTGGCACCTCGACGAACTTTTCATGAGAGGATGGAAGTGGCAGTGCAGCTGCTGGCTCTGAAATGTCCATGAGCTGTTCGAATTTGTTATGCAGCTCAATAGGGCCGTTAGACACCTTTGGCTGCTCCTTGTGATCACTAGTTGGAGAAGCACTAGGCTTTCCAACTTCCTTACTTGGAGCAGCACTAGGACTTCCAACCGAGGAAGTATTAAGCTTCACGACTGGGGAACTACTAGACTTCACAGTCTTAGAAGAACCCGCTTTCCAATTCTGAGAAATTGACGTGCTCTTGACATTGCCAGAGCTTGCTGATTTTGTGTTTGATTTAAATGAAAATGTTTGATTAGGTGAAAAAATTATTTTTGGTTTGTTAAGATGTATTTGTTGACTTTTGTTTGGATTTGATACTGAGGAAGTATTCTTTGTATTTTGAATTTCTGATTCGTTATGCTTGAATGCAGACTCGCCAAGTTTACCACAAAAATCTTCTTTAGTAGACCTGGACTTGTGGTGCCCAAAGGCTTGGCAATTGTAGCAACGTAACGGGTTTGGAATGTAGGCGTCAACACGTAATTGCAGATATGCCACCTTTATTGTTCTTGGTAAGACGGGTGTTGCAAATGTGAGGACGATAGTATTTGTACAGACAATTTTATCATTCTTGTTTATGGTTATTCGGCGAGCCGCAGTTATCAACTGTGGCGAAAGCTCGTTGATAATTTCTTCTTCAGGTACTCCAGAGAGATCCGGGAAGCTGATGACGCCTTTGGAGATGTTCATAGAGGTGTGAGCGTAGCATTTGAATTTTGTGTTTAAAATTTGTGTAATTGTTAATTAATTATCAGAGTGAGATTTTTTTCAGGTTCAATAAGGAGAGTTTTGTTCTTTATTCTTTTGATTTGCTTTACATGTCCAGCGATGGAATGGACAGTTTTCTGAATGACAAAAGGTGACATATCGGCAACAGGCCTTTCCTCGTTTTCCGATTCGATGATGAGAAAACGAGGAAAGTTCTGGTTTATCACTGGTTCCTCAGTATCAGATTATTGTTCTTTTTTTTTACGTTTATGTGTAGTTTGTGCGTTTTGTGATTCATCTTTCACGCTTCTCACCCACCTTGAGGTCCAACAAGGGGACATTTGCTGTGGATATCCAACTGTTGCCAAAATGCCAAGAATACGTAGAAGGTATACTCATATAAAGCTAACGCATCAGACCCCCCATACCACCCAGCGGACATAACCCCTTAACTAAAAGGTCAAAGAGCCGCACCTATGTTCCGCCTAAAACGTGGCAGAAGTATAGCTATATAGCGTTTGGAAATACATGATTAGCCCTTGCGCCACCGCCGTAAAAGACCCTGTCTATAAATTGTTTAAAGTAGAACAATATAAAAAGGTAAGTAAGATACAGTGTACAGGTACTGTCTGAATAATAAGCTCGGACCTCTTATAGACAAACCAATTGATCAGATCGGGCCAAATCTAGTTGAAGTCCGGACCAAAGTGGTGTGTTGCAACGTGGAGATAATTACCAGATCTCCACGCCACTAAACCACCAGAATTCCCTTCTCCAACGACACGGGTCGCCAACTACGGTCAACAGGTGGGTTACTTTTCGTGGGGTGGGTTGGGGTGGGGGGGATTCTACCCCTCTGCTAAGTAACGAGCAGTTGGTTGATTCTTATCACCCCACCACCGACTGGGCTGATCTATTAGGTAATGGTAATATAAGATGACAATACGTTTCTACACAATACTCTGAATTAAACAGCGTCTACCTCTTAACGTGTTGCCACCATTAATCGTGGACCTGTGTCTCGATTTGTGTTAAGTATCAGAATATATTGGATCGAACCAGTTTTTACAAGATGTATTAGCCTTATTACAGGCCCAAATAAAAATGCGCTTATTCAATCTTAAGTTATTCGAATTGATATTGCGATACCGGAGGTTGAAAATACACATCCATTGTTTAATGAAAGCCGTTTCCAACCCATATCACCAGAGACAGCAGCCGTTTACCCGTACATAGAGAATAATAAATGGGTATTTTCATATCACACCCTATATCAGGCCTGAGACGCCATATCGGCCCGAGAGCTTTAGCTTGAGGACTGATATGGGTCGAGGGCCTGATATAGGGTGTGATGTGAAAATATACATTTTTTATTCTATTTATCATATACTTCAACAATGACTTTGTTGAACTGTCAAATTCAATTAATTTACCTCACTTTTGTCCAGGGAGAATAGAATAATATTATTAGTAGATGTAATTCCATTTTGATGTGTTCATGCACGTCTGTCGCGTAAACTTGTGTAGATCTAAAGGACATTTGATTTAAAATGAATGCCATTGACTTTGAAATTGTCTAATTCAGAAAATGAATGGTCACAAGTGGTTATTTTATCCACGGATGGTTCTATATAATTGAGTTTATTATTAAGTTGTTAAACTATATTTATGGTCCGTGTACAATGCCTTATTTATTTCTTTATTTTACTTTTATCTATCTATCATCTATTTTATTTCATCTTCTTTGCATTACTACTCAAGTCATTTCAGTAGAGCTATGGTCAAAGATGACAGCTCAACGTACACATGTAGATGTATCGCCAATATTCTGGCGCGAAAACATGATGACAAACAGACCACAAAAGATATGAGTGACGCATCGTATACAATCGTAACTAATCGGTAATTTCCATATCACTCCGTTGAAAGAATCATAAAGAACATTCAGTTATTTCCGTAATACGATTCGTTTCTCCGTCGTTAGCCGAATATCATATAGTTATAAATAGACTTGGGAATTCCAAAAGTAGTATAGAAACTGAGGAGATTGGGACACTTTTCTCATCGGGGTTTTATGCAACGAGTCAGTAAATGTGTTGGCCGACAAGCCAACCAACAAATTTAAAACTCGTTGCAACCCTCTCAAAGAAAACCCTCAAAACACTCAGTTTCTATACTACTTATAAATAATTGATACTTGCTACTTTTTTAATAAACCCCAAATAAAACAACTGTAAATCAGGTTATCAATATCTATGAAACTTAACACCGTAGATGATTTCAGTCTCGGCTGTTAAACGAAGTCGGAAGGAACAGGCCCCAGTTTGTATAATACTCGCAAATAATTGATAATATAACTTGCTACTTTTTTGGAAATATGCAACTATTTTATTTTATTTTCCGATATTGGGTGAATCTACTTTCGGCGAAGTTTTTAAATCACACGACCCAAAACGGCATCAGGTGTTAGTCTTGGCTGTTAAACAAAATCAGAAGGAACAGGGCAATCATCTTCATTATCACTATACATATCACACTCGATCATGGATATATATTAACTTGTTTACAAGCCCGTTGGCGGGCATTTGTTGATTTACACATATACATAGTTTGTTTTGCTACCATGTCGTCCCTTATTTGTAGATAGATTCATCTTTATACGTTTACATTATTTTCAATTACTACTTCATTCCTCCATGCTTCATCGGTTTTTGCACACAATATGACCTATTTATGTGTCGACGTGCCATAAAACACCATTTATTTATTCATTCATTGATTCATTCATTAGTTTACATCGGTGAGCAATTATTTTGTATGTGATCATATTAAATACACCTCAATAAGATTAAAATGAAAAGCAGGAACCATATTTCAATACATACCTGATTTCATATCACCATTAGGTGCCGTTCTCGAATTTGAGATTTGCCTAGCGTAACTTTTGAAGAAACAAATGACAAGCTGTAACCGAGTGAGGTCAGTAAGGCTCGAACCCGTATCTCCGGATTTAGAGTCGCACTTACTGTTATTAGTTGTTGAGTTTGTTACTGAAGATCACCATATAGGCCGCCAAACTGTACGGGCAGTGAGTATCTCAACCAGACGACAGAAGATCTTCGATTACTAAAAAGCACCACAAAGAAGAGAGATTTGATAGTCGGTGGAGAATTCAACATTCCAGATATTGACTGGACTAACCTAACAGTCACTGGAACACAATACCCTGCAAAAGTTAACAACACATTCATAGACGTAGTGGCGGATAACAACCTTGAACAACTTGTGGACTTTCCCACTAGAAAGGACAAGACTCATGAGCTTAACCTTATCAGTCCTTCCAGCTTTAAACAAAGATGCAAGCCAATACCATCCATTGGAAACAGTGATCATGATATGCTTTAATTCGATACCACCGTCCAAGCACGCAGACCAAATCAGTAAAGCGGCAAATAATCCTTCGGAAAAGTGCAGACATCTCATATATAAAGAAAGACGTTACCTCTTTCACTGAATTCATTCATCAAAAGTCGTTTTAGAAATAGTGAATGCATGTGGCCGGACTTCAGTAAGAATATACTTGAAATTATCAATCATCGAGTACCAAAAAAGATGACTTCGGCTAGATTTACTCATCCGTGTATGAATCCCGACATTAGATGCACCATCAGACAGGAAAATAAGGCCTACATGAAAGTGCAGCGGACAAAGAACAAAAGGGACAACGGCAAGTACATTGGGAAATAAGAACACATATATGGATAGACAATACATGTAATATATAGTCAGCCAAATTTACACAGAGAAATCAAAGAGGTTTTGCTAGAGCTTGTAATGATGCTAGAGCTTGTAATGAAATGATCAAAATCAATTTATTATAAGTAAACTTCTTCCGCATGGTTTTCGTTATCACAAACTACGTAAATCTTTCTCAAACGTCTAACGCCCAACTAAAATCTACTGGAGAAGTACAACACCAACCTTAAAACACTTCTGCGACTAGGAATATCACAACCCTTATTTCATGGAGATGTGGTCTATAAACGTCAAAAGTAAAAGGGCTCTTGCTGGTTTCCTGACCACTTTATTTAATTAATCAGGAAGTTCGTCAGAAAAGGATATGACACTTTGGTATTACAACGCAATGCATGTTTAGCGATTGACACCTCTACAGTCAGTCACTATGCTTCACGTTTCCCTTATGCGACGTCTGGACAACCTCTTGGGACTCTTTGATTGTACCTACTGAAACCCCGACCAAGGGAGGTAGGTGCTGGAGCTTTCGTCCCTTGCGTTTTCTGGTCGTACACTAGATTGGTTTTCTCTTTGGCTGCAACTGCTGTGGTTGTTCAGTACAAGTCTAGATACATCCTGAGATGTTTCTTATTTTGTATTTTATTTAGCTTTACAACAACATCTTAGTGTTTCTTGTGTTTGTTTTTCTGGATGTGTCGTGTCTATTTGGGCGTTGAAGACAGGATATTAGCGAGCATTGAGTACATATAAAATCAATTCAAGCTAACCTGTAGGCCTTATTGCCTATTGACCGTTCCAAGGCGGTAACACTGTCTTCACCGCCCTTTTTGTTGTATTTTGTCTTTTTCATTGTATAATTAATTAAATATTGCTTCCTGTTTGTAGTACAGTGCGGACCTACGATACCAATGCGTTTGGACGCTGCGGTTTCTATAGCACCATATATCACATTTTTGTCGTTCGTGAAAAAGCAAAGGACAGGAATCAACCGGAGTAGCCCCAGTAAAGAATAAAGATGGGTGTTTACCAAGGACAGTGGTGGCGACCTCCCTAACAAGGGCCCTACCAACCACCCTGTCATGCCCGATATAGACGTAAGCTGTAATAGAGTACAAACACTACCTCGGGAGCTGAATACCCACAAAGCTTGAGGACCAGATGGAATATATACACAATATGTCTACAAGCCACAGCCGACGCCAACTAGCACCAGCACTTACTAGGCTCTGCCAATATTCACTCGACACCGGCGAAGTTCCCCAACAGAGATACCAATGTAGTACCTATCTTTAAGAAGGGTGTTGCATGCAAAATCCTGGAGCACATCGTTCACAGCAGTATTTTGTCCCACTAAGACAAATTCAATATACTAAGTTACATTCAACATGACTTCAGGAAGGGCATATCATGCGTTACCCAACTACTTATGGCCATATCCAAGTGTTTAGCTGAGGGGCATCAAGTCGAAATAATTCAACTCAACTTCGAGAAGGCGTTTGACAAGGTCCCACACCCCAGACTCCTATATAGACTTAACTACTACGGCGCCGGAGACCGTACCAACTGGTGGACACAGTATTTCCTCACCAACCGTAAACAACAGGCCGTATTGGAGGAAACCAAATCAAAGCAAGATGATGTACTGTCAGGAGTCCACAAGGTACAGTGTTAGGACCTTTACTCTTCGTGGCTTACATCAACGATATACCTGACTGAACCTCCTCAGACGTCCGCTTATTTACCGACGACAGCTTGTTGTACCGTGTAATAAGAAACACTAATGATTGCGATCAACTGCAGAAGTACGTCGAAGAGTGGGAACATATATGGCTTATGAACTTCAAAAGAAATATAAAAAGATCGGACAGGGAAAGTAGCATTCAACGAGGACAGTCAACCACAAAACACAGAAAACAACACGCAAACACACAAACAAGAAGGTAAAAGTAATAATAAATGCAAACGACATCACAAACACAAAAGGGTTGACAATAGGGCTACCGCCTTGGAACGGTCAGTGGCAAAGTAGACTAATGGGGGTTTAAACCGGTTCTTGGGTCACCAAACCTCACAATTACCCTACTAACATCCCATTAAAACAGGACAGTGTAAATAAGAAATCCCCGCCATGATCTAATCTCTAACCCATCCAAGTGTAATGTGCTACGAATATCAGCAGCAACGAAGAAGAAATCATAGAATCGTCATACATACTTCACGGACAAACACCTGAGACACTAGAGTCCAGTAAAAACCTAGGTATCACCATATCCAGCAATCTTTCCTGGAACAAACACATTGAGACCGTAATAGGCAAAGACAGCAGGATCCTGGGATTCGTTAGACGCAAACTGAAGGAGTGCACCAGAGCAGTACAAGCAGCGAGCTACATAACACATATCTTGGAGTATGCTTCGACTATATGAGACCCGACGACCCAACATCACAAAAACACACTAGAACACATCCAGAGACGAGCCGCCAAATGTCATCAACGACTATTCAATGCGGACTCCTGGTTGTGTGACCTATATACTCAATAACCTAGAGTGGGACTCACTTCGCAGCAACGACGACAAGACAACAGGCTATGCATACCGTACTGAATCCAATATGACCTGGTAGATATTGACAAGGGCAATTTCCTAAGAAATGGAAATAGAAAACCCGTGGCGGACATAAAGAAATGTAAAAAGATTGGACAGGGAAAGTAGGATTCAAGGAGGACAGTCAACCACAAAACACAGAAAAAAACAAGCAAACAGACAAACGAGAAGGCAAAAATAATTACAAATGCAAACGACATGACAAACACAAAAGGGTTGACAATAGGGCTACCGCCTTGGAACGGTCAGTGGCAACAAAGGCCACTGGGGGTTTAAACAAGTCAAAAATCACCAACGAAATCTACAGACAGACATGCTTCCCAAGAACCATTGTAGACTGAAATGCCATACCAGCCCATGTTGCAGAGTCAGAGTCGATAGAAGGCTTCCTTAAAAGCCTGCAGTTAACCCATTTGGAAAAATTGTAGTGCCAGTCCAGCGTGCGTAGTCCCGCAGCAATCTTCACGCAGAGTTATCGTTCCATGCACTCACATATATCTCTGCTAACTACTAAATTACAAGATTTTGGTAAAACCTGTTAATTAGAATATGTTTGCCTGAAACTTATTTATTTCTTGTGTAAATATAATTTTCAGAATATCTGCAAATTAGATGTTGCAAGATTTGAAATAATGCATGAAAACATTTTAGTTTTAATCGGGACTATTTTACTACAAAATGAATACGTACTTAGGTCTCCTCAATCGAAACGCTTATGTAAACATTTCAAACCGAAGCTCGATTGCAGAAAATTACTAAAAAAATAACTCATAAAAATTGAAATATTTAATATACGTCTATATTTTATCTTTGCAAAAGGATTTATTATAATCAGCGTCATATTATTAACAGCGTGAATAATCACGTGACCTAACCGTTTGTCCTACTTCCTTTGACGTTGACAAAGTCAAATGAGGAACGAATGTGCTTTGGGTAAAGGTTGGTCCCAAGAGCTATTTGACGTTACATCAAGAACCCAGCTCTTAATTGGAAGAAGGAAGAAAACCCACATTCTTAATTTAGATTCCTCCACATCGCACGCACCTTTAGAAAACCTCTCTTCTATAATTGAAGTACTTTTCACCCAGTCAATACCGTGACGCTGCGCTCTGAATAATCGCTTACATCGATAACATTTATTTTTTTATAAAGGAAAATGGTGCAAATGTTTATGTTTAAGACTCTGATGGAATATTGAATTTCAAAATAATATTTCGTGTTATTTGTTTGTATTAATTAATAAATAACTGTGTGATATCTAATGACACTGATGCAAATTTATAAACGGACTATACTTAGGTTAGTACATTTTCTCATGTCTGAGCCATTGTTTCAGTTTTATTGCATGATTGGTGTGTGTTGTATTGAACAAAGTAATCGAACCGAGCTATGCGTATGTATTGATCAGTTCTTTACACTACTGGGATCTTTATATACGCGTTTCAGTCAGTTCTTCAATTCAGATACACGAGTTAAAACTCCCAAATCGTGTCAATGAAGTCAGGAATAAAACCACAAACTGATACCCTATACGACAAAGCAAGGATACCATACATATATGTTCAGTTGTCGCACTTTCCATCATTGAATATGGATTGTGTAGCTTTAAGATCATAAAGAACGTGTATTGATGAAGAGATAAAATAATTGTTCTTATTTTATAATTCCTTTTGATCTGCGTTTCATCCATCAATATGACATCAGAAACAAGCGTTTTATGAATCCATAATACAATACACAAGAAACAAGCATTGCATCAAGCATTGTATAAATCAGTATGATTCCAGAAACAATAATACATATTTTAATATTCTAACAAAACAATATAAAAGCAAATACGTCGTTTAATGAATTTATTGGTTTCTACATAAAACTGTGCACAACCTCATTACAGCTAGGTAATTTGGCATATTACCTATCACTTTTAACATCGTTACAGCATCGATTGATTTTGTCCAGCTCTGGCATAAAGATGCCATCTTTTCTTTTAAAACGTATTAGCTCTGTAGACGGAATGTCGCTACAAATTATATTAACTTATACTCGGATATGTATGGATGAAATGAGGAGCACACATGAATATACAGCTAGATATAAATGTTCCCATGTAAAATACAATACGCACATATTATGTAAAACGCTTGCACTTATTGTTCTTCTTTTGCATTTGTATTTTCGCATATATTCTTCCATATCGTAACACTTGTAACACCCTCTGACAATAAAGGATGCTTTCAAAGTACAAACAAACAAACCATGCACAATTCACAGTTACAGATAATCAGAGAACATGAGAAATGTTAACCATAAATACAAACGAGTTTAACCTTTCTTTGGGAATTAACCGCAGTTGACTTCAGAAATATGTAAGTGCGCACTTTATAAGCAGTATAGTAAAATTACGGTAATGTACTCACCAAGTAGGAGGCTTTTATACTTTGACAAGTAGGTTTACAGGGTAATTCACTGGTTGGTTTGCGAGCTAGAACTGATGAATTGGAAATGCACATTTCACGAAAACAAATTCTGCGCATGCGTAGATGTAATCGGGGAATCTCCAGAAGATGGTTACACTCCAACAATTGTAGAATTACTACACTATACTAAATCGGACAAAGCGGCGTGCGATGCATACAACGGTCTGAAGCAAACGGATTAGCCATACATCACTTACATATGCTACACGGCTTAATGTTTTTATTATTCAGGAGTGGCAAAATAATCAATTATTTATATACGCAGTTACTTTGTATGCCTTATTTAAAAATATATATAATAAGTCAACAATATTGCGCTTCAGCTTACGACAACTCTGGGATTAATTTATTTCTGTGAATTTATAGTTCAAGAGAAATTCTTGATAAGATTTGCAATAAACTTCAAGTTTGATATATAAATACACACTTGTCATTTCAACACTATATACAACCTTACCACATCACCTTATCAGCACAAGCTTATTGCTCTCATTGAAAACGCTTCCTTCTAGTAGACCCATTCGTCGAGAGGAAGTTGTCCTAGCCAGGGTCAGGATAGGGCATACACTCTGTACTCATTCATATTTATTACAAGGTGAGCAGTTGCAAGAATGTATACCCTGTTTTGCACCGTTAACGGTCAAACATATCTTGTTGGAATGTATAGACTTTGATCCTATGCGACAAAGATACTACACAGTTAATACTTTGAAAGAGTTATTTGATATTATTTGATACTATAGATTTTAGCCTTGTTTTTTATTTCCTTAAATAAATCAGACTTTATAAATCAATATAATATTTACAAGCCCGTTGACGGGCATTTGTTGATTTACATATATTGCTACCATATCATCCCTTATTTGTAGATAGTTTTATCTTTATACGTTTACATTATGTTTAATTACTATTTCATTATTTCATGATTCATCGGTTTTTGCGCACAATATGACCTATGTATGTGTCGACGTGCCATAAAACACCATTCATTCATTTATTCATTCATGCAAAAAGCTTTTGCTAGAGGTGAAACCACATGTATGGCCTGTAACAATACCAAAGTTTTTTCTTAAATTACTATCTGCAGTTTAGATAATTACACTATGTGGACTTGCCAATAATTGTGTAAAGCACTTATTAGATACTATTTTCGTCAGATATGGAAATACCGTTATAGACAAATTGTTGGTATCCTTATGGATACGAACTGTGCACCTCTTGCATGCAGATTTGATTTTGTATTGCTATGAATAGGTCTTATGTTATCTTTCACCAGCTACGTAGGCAGATGTAATTGAAGAGTATGATAATGGACCTTTGGAAACGGCCGAGCACGACACATACGAAATATTGCAGTCTCGGTTTGATTGAGACTGTTCATGAGCGGTAGTGAAATATGCTAGCTACCGCTCACGCCCTCTAGCCCCGGAGACTTTATTGACAACTATCGGTATCTGGCAAATCCGTTATTTTCAATTATGTTTAATATTATATATCCTAAAGAGTCTCAACTTATTCATTTTTCTAGAGCTTGTACTCGAGTTGAGGACTTTAATATTTGTAATCTTTGTATAACTAAAAAGCTCCATCAGGGACTTGCTATGAAGATTGTGAAGCACTCACCTTCCTATTAGATAATATTTTCGTCATATATGTAACCACCGTTTATAGACAAATTGTTGGTATCCCTATGGGTACGAACTGTGCATTACTTGTCGCAGATTTGTTTTTATTTTGCTTTGAAAGAGATTTCATGTTGAGTCTCACCAGATACCCAGGCAGATGTAATTGAAGCCTTTAATGGCACCTCTCGGTATCTGGATGACATATTTAACATTGACAACGCTTTCTTTCCAACTATGGTTAATAATATTTATCCTAAAGAACTTCAGCTTAACAAAGCCAATATATCTGATAATAACGCTTCTTTTCTCTCGAATGAAAATGGTGAAATAATTAGCAAAATCTATGACAAGAGAGATGATTTTAATTTTGACATTGTTAATTATCCCCACTTGGATGGGGATGTTCCCCGATCAACTTTTTTATATTTCTTATGGGGTGTATGTATCTCAATTTATTCGTTTTTCAAGAGCTCGAGTTGAGGACTTTAATACTCGTAATATTTGTATACCTTAAAAGCTACTCAATCAGAGTTACCGTTATCATAAACTTCGTAAAACCTTTGCAAAATTGTATTATCGTAACCCTGATCTTCTTTCCAAATATAAAAGTGATTTAAGGACTCTTCTGCGACAAGGACTATCACAACCTGACTTCTATGGTGATTTATAAACTTCGTAAGATTCTTGGTCATGATCACTTTCATACTATCTTTGTTAAACTATGCTTTCCTCTTTAATTGTGCGATGACCGGACATGCTGTGGACCCTCTGATGACAACTACCTAAAGCCCATTGGGACGGTGGCGTTTTATGTTTGTCTGCAATCTTGTCTTACCTATAACGGTTTATTCTCTTGTTGCTCTGGCTTCTGTCAAGTCACTGAGTACCTTCATTGTGGCTTCTAGGCTATTATGTTTTGTATTTATATATTCACGAGCATCTTTGTGTTTTACTTATATTGCCTATTAGTGCTGCCTTGTTGGTTAGAGAATAGTTCATGGCCGGGATTTCTTTATTTACACGGTCCTGTTTTAATGGGATGACAGTAGGGTAAGTGTGAGGTTTGGTGCACCCTAGAACCTGGTTTAAACCCCCTATCGGTCTTTTCTGCCGCTGACCGTTCCAAGGCGGTAGCCCAATTGTCAACCCGTTTTGTGTTGTTACGACATATGCCTTTATTGTTTGGAAACATTGCCATTCATGTGTGTCCTTTTGCGTGTTTATGGGTTTACTATGTTCTGTGAACGCTGCATATCCTGTTCGACTTTTATACTTATTTCTACAAAGCTAACATGTTTAATATTGTCGCTTTTTCTCTCGATTTACATCTCTCTATTAATAAATGGCAAAATAATAAATAAAATCTTTGACAAGACAGATGATTTTAATTTTGATATTGTTAAGTATCCTGATTTAGATGGTATGATCCCCGAGCTACTTCTTATGGAGTCTTATGTTTCTCAACGTATTTGTTTTTCTAGAGTTTGTGGTCGTGTTGAGGACTTTAATAGTCTAAATGTTTGTATAACTCAGTAGATTATTAAATCCAATGGAGTAATAAATGAATTATAAATGATTTGCACATGAGACAGCAATATTTGAGATACTTTGAGTCAGTGAAGAAAATAAACAATAAAATGGCACACCGTTAACAACCCTCAACGATGGAGAGTACGTACACGGAATACATAATGAATACGAACATGACTGCTCTGGTGCTCAAGCATACACCGTAAGTAATAGGACAAAATAGCACGTACAGAGGAGTCGAGAGGTCGCGGGTTTGGTCCTCGCCGTGGTCATGTTATTCATTGAGCAAGATAGTTAATCCACATTGCTTAGTACTGTTTCTACCCCAGACGGGAAGCCATCGAGATTGATTAATATAAGCTGCAAGAACTTGATTCGCAGCCGATGTAAAAGGAATGTTTGAATAATATAAATGGGTGATGTTAGAAACGGTAACGGTATCTGTTGACGACATTACGTGGTCCCGCCTTAATTCCATTAAGCGATTGGAAATATTATATTAGCAGGATTTTATAACGGATATTTCGACAATAAAACGCGTTTTTTTCTTTAAAAAAAAGCGATAATCTGTTTAAAATTACCTATTAAATGTTTAAATTTTACAGTATGCAAACTTTTAAAGCCGAAATAGAGGTTTTATTTCATACCCCAGCCAACCCCGATTTCGATTCTTGGAGAAGGGGTTGGATGGGGTATGAAAGTTAATACTCGGACCACGTAATGGAATGATCGAGGGCATGCCAACCTGTTAGTAACAGAACAGTTTTTGTTTTATTTGCAATTCAAGCACAAATCTGTATTCTTACGAATTCATTTGCATAGATACAACGCAGCGAGAAGGTGTAAAAAATAATTTCTTAAGAAAACACATTTCTATACTCGTGCAATGTTTATTTAATATTCTTTAATATTCTCTGCAAGGTGGCTTGTAACATGTATGCAGCTATGTTTAAATTATTCATTTCGTTAGGATTCAGTAAACTGTTAAACCTAAGCATCTGCCTTTCTCTGAGGCTTCGCTGTGCATTATATCCTGTGCATCTGCCGTTATGGCATGGCAGTCCTAATTTTCATGGTCAGTCAGGCAGCAAGCAAGCTTGTTATTTATAGACTAAACGTTCTAACTCGATATATTTTGTAACTGTGATTAATCAATATAAAGTGCTGGATTTTAAAATCGCAAATTCTCATTGATCCTATTGGAGAATGCTCTAGGTAATTCAGAAAATCAGCCAATTCGATCTCTAGTTTTATTTTCTCTTCCCATCGATATGATTGGACAGGGACGTCATTGATTTGCCCAAGTGCAAACACATTAACCATTTCACGGTTAGTTATACTGATCGATGCTGCTCCATCTAATTCATCTTTAATACAATACTCCAACAAACGTGCGAATCCCGGGTGATTCAACTGCTCCATTAGCAACACTTCCTTCAAGAATTTCATAGTTGAAAGGGCGAAACATACCTCTCTTATATGTGTTAAATCATCATCCCATTCAGAAACGTTAAGCTTAGATGAATAAATGAATTATTTTATGTTTTACCTGTGATATCTACCATTTTTAAACAGACTGGTACTCCGCGAAATTCGCCTATAAATGCTTGTTTGTTGCGACCATGGCTAAATTTATCTTTAATTTTAATTTCTTGCATGTTCGAGCATGTTAATTCTGCTTTGTGAACGTTAATCTCTAACGAGATCCCAATTTCGAAAGTTGCCGTAGTGAGTTCAAATTATCTCCCTTTTTTATATTTACCTGAATTCACAGTATCCCCAAGATCCGGCACCTTTCATTGTCACTGTCTCAATATAACTGTGTGTGGTTGAATGCTTAAATGTGGCCCACTCATATGAGCTATAATTGTATGTATGTATGCGTCTATATGTTACTTGTGCCTCCAGACGAGTGCGTTATGATGTAGAGATACAGTTCATCAACGTGTGTTGCAGCTATCCTTTTTAGGGAGTGAATGCATACGCTTGATTTAAGTGTATCTCGTCATAGCCAGGCGCCCTGCCGTAGTTCGTCCGAAGGTTGTCTGTCCTTGGTAGTTCACAAATATTTCCCCCTATAAATATATATATATTTGTATATGTTATTCTTTTATATATATTTTTATGGTTGCATATATGTCCCAGAACGCAGTCATACTCACTATTATATTGAAAGTAAATTCTGAATATACATGTGCGGTGTGTTACGATCTGTAGTATTTGAAAACAGACATAGTAAACATTTCCCTCAAAATATATAACGATGATAAATACTATATTCATAGAATAATTTTTTCCTGAAACAAAATACATGTTTGTTTTCAGCAGTTAAAATCTACTATATTCTGCGAATATTGCTACTTTGAAAATTTGAATACGTCTGTTTTCATCAAATAGCATGTTTTGTTTGGTGTAATATTACTTTTTACATCGGTGAACAAAACCACTTGTTTTACTGGATTCAACATTGTGCAAGAAAATATTCATATATTATATCATTAATATTATAACATGTGTTTTGTAACATATGTGTGTTGTAATATTTATAAACCAGATGTGTAACCCCACTGCTTATCCGTGTTAATAAATATTTGATAGTGGATGTCAGCAGGAAACTTGACCTTTGACCTACATCCTCTTTCCACTGTCCACCAATGAAGTTTCATAAAATTTGCTTTAGGTGAAGAGGAAAAACTGTGTGGGCAAGACTTTTCATTTTCCGGTCATGGTAACTGAACTGGGATTATCATTTCACCAAAGGCAGTCAAAGTATGACGTTTTATGAAATTAGCTTTAGAGAAAGTTAAAAAGAGTTTCATTGCGAACACGATTTTTCATGATCAATTCACTGTGACATTGACCTTAGATTACTGACCTCAATATTAATAGGGATCATACTCTTACCAAAGGCAGTCAACCCATGACGTTTGGATATATTTACTTCAGGGAAAATAGAGTTACGGTGCGGACAATGGTTTTCATGATCGGATCAGTGATCTTGATATTTGATCTCGAACTATATAGGGGTCATTCTCTCACCAAACAGTAAATAAGGAGTACATTGTGGCCATGGTATTTCATGATCGCTTCAGGGTGATATTTTCCTTTGACCTAATAACCTCAAAATCATCAAATGGTGCAATAGTCTTATCACAGGCAGTCAACCCATGCCGTTTCAAGAAACTTCCTTCAGGAAAAGAGAAGTAACAGTGCGGACAATGCGTTTCATTATCTGGACAGTGACCTTAACCGTTGACCCACTTAAAATCAAAAGGATCACCCTCTTGACACAGGCAATCCATCCATTAAGTCTCATGAGATTTGCTTTAGGGAAAGTGGACTTACAGTTTGCAACATTTTACACTATCATGTTACGGTGACAATGACATTTGACCTAATGACCTCAAAATCAAAAGGCATCATTCACTCACCAAATGCACTCGAACCATGAATTTTGACGATATTTGCTTCTGGGGAAGTGGACTAGCAGGCAAGGTTTTTCATAATCATTATTTGGTCACGGCGCCCTTGACCTTCAATATTTGATATGCACATACTGATGCTTCGTAAAAAGTTTTGTCAAAATCCAACAAGTAGCGCAGATAAGATTTCTGAAAGGCCAAATATAATCTGTCTCATCTACCACTTTTTGGTGGAAGAAATAATTATAAAGACAATATTTTAGTTCATATGTATACTTTATTAAGCAAATAATTGAGCGAACATAAACTTCAGCATTGACACTGGCCAGTGGTATACATGGAGTCTTCTTCGACATGCGTGCAGCCTATAAGAAAATAAAGACATAGAATAAAAAGTTAATATAAGTCGAGCAGAGTATTCAATTTGAATCAGGTGTTGCTAGGGGGAGCTGGGGCATGTTTAGGGGAATGGGACAGTTTTAAATTTAATTATTGTTTAACGCCTCATCAACACGTTGTTTAGGTTATTTCGAGCCTCTCCAAAGAGAAGAGGAAAGATATATAGGCATCCAGGAACACTGCCCTATGCTTACTACCGATTAGATGCCTGTGGTTCTTTAACGTGTTTGGAGGATAAACTCCGATACACAGGACCACCCGGTTTATGTTCCCATCAGACGAACAAGGCTAGCAGGACACATCAAAGTAACTCAGTGGCGCCAATAAGACTTGAATCCGTGTTCACTAGATTCAAAGCGGATATGCTATAAACGTCCCTTGACCAAAAGAGAGTAAATTGCACATCAAATAAAGGGTCAATACATATTATATTGTGTATCATACAAGTATATGATATAGTATATGATTGATCTGACATGATTACAGAACAATGTTAATGTATTGTTCACCCAACAGTTCAGCAAGAATCTATTATAAGGAAAGTTAATATATAAGCCATTTTTACAATAAGGGGAATAAAAAACAACTCTTGCCAAAAATCTAAAATTGTTAAATTTTACAGTTGTGTTCATAGGATATTTTACTTTAATGACTTAGTAAGGTAATTTTACATGGGGAGAAAACATTAATATACAATTATTTATTTTCTCTCTCAAAACCTGGTGATGACACTAGTTTTAGAAATAAAACACGATTAAATAGGGCAGTTGAGAAGACACTTTTGTAGATGTTTGGTCTGTTCTGATGTAAAAATGTGTAAAACAGACACAAGATTGGAAATTTGCTCTGTGTCCCTTTAATAAATTAGGGACCCATCACATAGAACACAATCATATTGTAATGTGTTGATGTTAAAGGGACACACGGCAATCTTGAAGTATTTATCAAGCATTAACATTAGTATCTTCATTTGTTGACCTGGTAACATTTTAAATTTAAACCTGCTTGCATTAAAAATTAAATAAAAGTGTCAGTTTTCATTTTGTCTTCGTTATTCTATCAAATACTTATTAATAACTATATTATAGGTGCAATATTATCAACCGTAAGTAATGTGTAAAACAATTTCTTCTGAATTATTCTAATAAATGATATTAATGATTGCACAAATGCAAATTATGCAGAAACATTGTCCGAACTCCAGAAGTTTTAAACAAATAAAGGCTGCCTTTTTCGCGTGTATCCAGTACATGTAGTTTACACGAGCTCATATGACAATCACGCTGCATTATCACTGAAAACATGTTTTACTCTAACTTTGAACAGCACCATGCAAGCTTACACGTGTGGTAATACAAGCTCCATTTAAAGAACTAAACAAGTGCAAACAATTTTTAAAAAGGCGCTCACCTCCAAATGATCCAATGGCATTTAATACGGCTTGACATTCTGAAGTCGTCAGTATCAATTCACTTGGAGCTGCTCAAGGGCACGATTCACATGTGAGGCCTCTCTGAAAAACAACAGCAATCCAATATCAATGATCAAACAGACATAGTTTATCCTTTGTTATACATAATGTAACATATTTAAAAAAGAAAAGAAAAAAAGAAGAACTAAATTGAATAAAGCATGAATACTACATGTGCTCAATTACACGGTTAATGTAATAAAAACATCTTTCATCATTCATTATACATGTAAAATATAACGTAACCTGAATTGGAGATCTATTAAAAACATTGTTCCACTTTTACAGAATATTTCCTGCCCATGGAATAGTCATTTGTTTTGAGACACACTGGATGCAGAGGTAGTAGCTCCAACTCCTTAAACCATTTATTTAAAGTGAAGTATACTTTCTCGAAATTTGGCGCGTTTTTTTTTCGCAACGGAAAATATCTAGTAAATATAAATAAATGTAAATTCAAAATCACTTCCTTGCCTCAAAACTCTACTGTACATAAATATGAATCTGACCGATTTCAGTCAAATGTCAATGGCAGTTTACATTGTTTCAATGGTAGTTGTATCGGGATATGTATTCACGAATGTGCGAGAAAATGGGATAACATAACGATATAGAGACAACGCTAACAATTACATTCATGCATCTTAGGGTTGGGGGTGGAAGGAGTTTCTAGTTTCCTTACCCCCTCCTGTTTTCGGTATGCAAGCTCCATCTACCCCCACCCACCATACTCGGGTGGGGTGTGGGGTGGGTTGGGGGGGTGCGGGGGACATTGATATCATTTCTACTAGTAATTGTTTTATTCCACGAAACGTTCTACAGTTTACAGTACATCCAGTTAATGGAAAGATCGGAGTACACGAAAAACACTTATAGTGATTATGAACTTTCTATTATACAGTATACACCACTTTTTAGGCATTATATTTAGCCAATGTCTAAATATGTACGATCTAAATGTGGTGTGTACTGTTTATTAACAAACACATTTTAATGACAAAGCAAACACCATGATAATGGATCTCTAGCAGCAGACAGTAATCTCATATCAAATGTGCATCAATTTATGTCACGTGTCAAGTTATGTCACGGTGACCTGTCAACAACACTGCACCGTGTTGACACATAATGGGAGGAAGGTATTTGTTTTTACATAATCTACGGTATGAAACACTGTACGCGTGCTTCATTGCAACTGAAGAAGACCTTTTTAGGTCGAAAGCGCTATTGCAAATCGGGATATTGTCTTCCCGAGTGAAATCATACAAGACACACAATACACACGTCTCTTAAATATCTCTAGGTATTTTGCTTGTTTTTTTATTTTTAAAAGAAACAGCACTACAGAAGGCGTGTGCATTACCTCATAATATTATCAAATATTACGTTTATACGAATTAACGTATATATAAACCCACTACTGTATATTATATATATTATATATAGGAACTGGTTAATTATATATAGAAAATGGGTAGACTGATCAATACACAGTTTACGACCAAAATATATAATATACAACAAAACAGTAGCAAACGGGAAAAAAACGCTGGGGATGTGAAAAAACCCCGTGGCTAGTGTACTAACTGGGCATGTCACTACCACGAGACAGTTTGAAACCGCTACTATGGTCAGACACCCGGAACCCCAATTTAAAACTTGTACTATCAGCGACTCAGATTATCGCGAGGCCGGGGACTCCTTTACCTGTCATCCATGTGGACCGACGGGGGTTGTGGAGCTTCAAACTGTTAACTCGTATGACCATACAAACACAACAAGTAATATTCGACACATATATGTATTGGAGAAATGACGGTTATACATATATATACATCAATCACATGAACTAAACATGCAATCAACAACACTTCTAAACCGAATGTTAACTATCACAAAAACGTACGAAAAAACAGTCGCATTATGCATGTAAATGAAGGAAATATAAACAAGGGGCATAACTACAGTAAAACAACAATGAATACACATAGTTATAAAGTATATGTTGGAGACATAACAACTGCAGGACAATAACAAGATGTAGCTCTATACATGTTAATAGGTATACATAGGTATAAATAGGTATATATATTCCTCTGTATAAAACAACAATGATTACACAGGTGCAAAAATTATATGGTGCAGACATATCAACTACGGGGTTATAATAATTATAGATGTTCACGATATAACGACATATACGGAATAAAACACATAAATGAACTCACGCACATTTACACCATGACTGTAGATATAACCATACATGTGTGTATAATCCCAAATATAAATAAAAATAGAATGAGCTAACACATAAGACATGTTAAATAATTACGAAGTCATATGCTATCCTCATTAGGTATATTTCATTACATAGACATGTTCAATAAGTATGCATGTTGTAAAAACGGATATTTTAATGCATACGAGCGATCATTGATTTAGCGATAAGTCAATATGAAAATCGTCATTATAGACGTAATCCACTTATCTCATAAACAGACATTCAAGAGTAAAGGTACGTTAGAAAGCTGCAGTTAACATACTCGATATCAAACACATAAAAGTAAATTAGGTTGGTTAAAATGCGAAGCTCGGAAAATAATAATATCTGGAATAGTAAGGTCATAGACGCATTATTCCGGCTCATGAGAAAAACAAGACAATGGACAAGATACGAAATAGTCATATATTAAATATAACATAGAAGAGACGATAGTATAATATAAGACACAATGAAAACCTTATATACTATGTAAATTATTCAGGTGTTGATTCTTTACCTATGACGGCTCCATAATACAAGTGCAAAGTTACTCGTAATGTTTAGATTTTAAATGCATAGAATGAACTAAAACGTAAGACATATTGAATAATTACGAAGTCATATGCGGTCCTCAGTTTGCATATGTGATTACACAGAATGAAATAACAATTCAGACATGCTCAATAAGTATGCATGTTGTAAAAATGGATATGTAAATACATACATAGACATAATAAAAAGATAAGAAATAGTCAAATATAATATAAAATACTGAATATAACATGAAAGTGACTATGGCATAATGTAAGACACAACGAAAATCTTATATACTATGTAAATTATTAAAATGTTGATTCTTTACTTTGTGTTGAACAAATAAGTACCTACGACTGGACAATGTTTTTTTCTAATTCTAATCCTCTAACCGCGAATATTTTGGATCAAACATATCCTAATGACGTTTGAATGGTCATGAGAATTTCGCACCTTCGGCGTTTACGCTCGCTCGTAGACATCAAAGGAGACCCAATTGGACACACGTCCAGCTAACAAGAAAAGAGATTAATTCTGTTACGTTCGCTCGTGGACATCAAAAAAGACTCAGTTGGACACACATTTAGCTAATTAATACAGAATGCAGCACAATATTTCATAGACGGGGAGATTTTACCAAGCTAGCAGTCGCTGTCTATACATCGACTGAGGTACACGTACATTTTCAGCTCTGAAAATACTGTATAACTCGATCTTTATTTGTTCTCTTTGGTTAAATTAAAGGCTTTATAAGACGAACTAGACGGTATCAACCCGATCTGATCTTATATCTGGACTAAACCAGACTCTTAACGGCACTAAGCCGAAGAGTGCCTTTGAGTGTATTCTTCTATACATACACTCATAAACATATAACTGTAAGACAATACAGACGGTATCAACCCGATCTGGTCTTACCCCTATATACTCTCTATTCTCTTTGGTCAAAATTGAAGGCTGAATAAGACAAACTAGACGGTACCAACCCGATCTGATCTTATTTCTGGACTCAACCAGACTCTTAACGGCATCACGCCGTAGAGTGCCTTTGAGTGTATTCTCCAATACATACACTCATAAACATTAACTGTAAGACAATATAGACGGTATCAACCCGGTCTAGCCTTACCCATGTATACTTAAAGTATACTCCTCTATACAAAAAGTGGAGACACCAAAAGAAATAGACAATATATAAGACACACATAGATTGCCTTACTTTACTAACGTAAATCGCTAGCTGAGGATTTGGAGATCCGTACTATAGACATCGTATCCCCTCAGAACGGGATATCAGTTTGCATGTCAGTACATACACGCCTTACAGTGTAAACACGATCATACACGCTACACAGATAAGTAGTAATACACGATATAATGAAATACATGCTAAAGGGTATATCTCACTGTTAAAGGTACTATATAAACTTGCCAGACTACGGAACATACCGTAATAACTGCCGAGAATACGGGATATCCCTATATACCAGTACCACAGCGAGTGCCAACTGTGAACTAGACGGTCCGATATATTTTGAAATATTCAAAATAAGGGATTCTCCTACACAACATACTAAGACAATAAGCATATTGTCATTGATAATACAAATAATTTAGGATTTCATTGCAACTGAAGAAGACCTTTTTAGGTCGAAAGCGCTATTGCAAATCGGGATATTGTCTTCCCGAGTGAAATCATACAAGACACACAATACACACGTCTCTTAAATATCTCTAGGTATTTTGCTTGTTTTTTTTTTTTTTAAAAGAAACAGCACTACAGAAGGCGTGTGCATTACCTCATAATATTATCAAATATTACGTTTATACGAATTAACGTATATATAAACCCACTACTGTATATTATATATATTATATATAGGAACTGGTTAATTATATATAGAAAATGGGTAGACTGATCAATACACAGTTTACGACCAAAATATATAATATACAACAAAACAGTAGCAAACAGGAAAAAAACGCTGGGGATGTGAAAAAACCCCGTGGCTAGTGTACTAACTGGGCATGTCACTACCACGAGACAGTTTGAAACCGCTACTATGGTCAGACACCCGGAACCCCAATTTAAAACTAGACTCCATAGGTACCCGTAGTGCTCGCCGACGTAGCGCGATCAATTTCGGGTGTAAAAATACTGCGCCTGTTTAAACTGAAAATTCATAAAATATCCCGTAAAATACAATGAAATAGTCCATGTTCGCGGCGTGAAAATTCGAACAAAACTGATATGTTATAGGTCCTTGGCGTTCCTACTGCATGTCATGAAGAGTTTTATTGATACAAGTTTCGTTTATGCCAAATCCCATCACAAATTTTATTTTATTTCAAATGGTAGTATTGTTTAACGGAAACTTTGACTATGTCAAAACCTTGATTTTTAAGAGAAAAGCGAAAAATGTACAATTATTATTTTCAAAATAAACATAACTTTTTGAAATCCCATTTTGCTATTCACAATGAATCTTTTGAATGTATTCTCGTCAAAATCAGTGAATAATAGAGAGAGCAAGTAAGGTGCAACGTGATATTTTGGTTACTTCATTGGTTAAGACAGGAAGTTTCCTATCTGTTTATTAATATGTTTGTGCTATGCATCATCAAAGGAAATTTCACCGATCCTACTACAACGGTGATTAACGAATACTATGTTGTTGTGGGGGGAGTTTAAGAGCGTGTGCATGGAAATTGATGTTCTTATGTTACGCGTAACTTAACTAACCAATGAAGTGATGTTCTTATGTTACGAGTAACTTAAGCAGCCGATGAAATGATATTATTATCTTACGCGTAACTTAACTAACCAATGAAGTGATGTTCTTATGTTACGAGTAACTTAAGCATCCAAGGAAATGATGTTCCTATGTTACGCATAACTTAAGCAGCCAATGAAATGTTTGTTCTTAAGTTACGCGTAACATAGGATATTATGACCCTGGCGGCCAGAAAGGCATCAATTATGCTTAAGTTTATGTTACGCGTATCATAAGAACGTGATTTTATTGGATAGTTATGTTACGCGTAACATAATTTGGTTACACGTAACATCTTCAGCGTTATGACCCTGATGGCTAACCATAGACGTTAGCTGTTGATAGTGATCCTATAGACTGCATCGACTCTAGTTGTTGATAATTTTCCTATAGACAGCACTGACGTTAGCAATCCATAGAGTTCCTTTAGGTAGTACTAACGGTAGCGGTAGATAGTATCCCGTATCCCTATAGACAGTACTGATTCCATCTGTTGATAGTGTCCCTATGGACAGTATTAATCTTAGCTGTTGCTAGTGTACCTATATACAGCACTGGCAGGGTGGCCACGGACCCTTGACAACTGAGAAAACAGGTGAAATGGCACAAAGAAATCTCTGCAGGAACAAGAAAATATGTTATTCTTTTTTTGGCAATTATCACTGAAAACCGGGAACTTTTATTATATAGTTTAATATAAGTGTGCATGTTTATTGATTTAGCTGTCAGATTGTTTCTATTAATAGCATATATATAAATAGCTGGATTGTGAACTATTGATTTTTAAGCTAGAAAAGCAGCAACGAGAGATGGGTAGTTTACTCTCGGAGTTCAGTGATGTCTTGTCCGAAAACCCGGGGCAGACAGATGTAGTGCAACATATTGTACTCACATCACGGAAACCAAATAGAATTAAGGGGTATCCCATTCCATTTCACTCCCGATCAATTGTTGACGAGGAGGTGAAAGACATGTTGAAATTGGGTGTCATCGAACCTTCAAGCGCCCCTTTTTCATCCCCAGTCGTACTTACACGATTTACAGAACTAAAAGAATTGACTCTTTCGGGACTCGAACACACATGCTTCTGATTTCAAGTCGGGTGCTCTATCCACTGGGCTATCACGCTTCTTGAGAACACGGTATACAAACTACAATTTATTATGAGGCAAAATAACTTAACATTTGAAGGCAACTCAAGACGAATCCATAAATATATAGTCCATCTTGTCGGACGTGTAAATTAACATTGCCTGGTGTAATACTATATGTTATCAATATCAACTAACATTCCGCCTCAAAACAACCATATCTCGACTTGTTATTTAGCGCTTGATGAGTTTGTATGTGCGCTAGTTATTACGTAATGCCTATTTAGTGTTAATAATGCTAGAACATTAATAAATAGCCGTGGTCTAGTGGTTAAACGTACGGCCATCAAAACTTAAAAGCTCAACGGCTGTGGTTCAAATCCCGTTCGGACAAGTACTTTTTTATCACATGCATTCTGAAGCCGTATATTTATCGATGTTACCTGTACGAAGGCTAAATAAAAAAGGTGATATTTTACGCATCGATTTCTACCTTATATACCGACTATTGGGATGTTCGTCGATTTGAAACTACCTCACGCGTGACTCATTCATATTCATGAGCTATTACCAGTTAAAATAGAGACTCTGCAGCTTTAAGTGGGTCAATAAGATTTAAAAAAGAACATCAAACTCGATTGTTGAGTGTGATCTTGAGAATCTTGACTCTCATAATGACTACCCTCTTGCTCCTGAGAAAGTAAATATAAAGGATGAGTGGTTGTCAGATTATTGTAAGACATAAAAGGCAAACTTTAATTTAGGATCTATACTGAAAGGAAAAGGAAACGCGACACGGGGATTTCCGCTATATATTGTATATACAATATGCTGCTGTTAATCGAATGGTACATGGTTACGTAAGATCTTTCCTTTCGGAAAAAAAAGCCTAAAACATCACGTAACACAGCAAATAGTATTCCTGCAAAGTTTCTTTATTGAACGCGTTTGGCGCAAACTTAGGATGCAAACTTTTGCAAACTCTTTACGTTAAATACAGTACTGAACTGACTCAAAGAGGAACCTCAACATTTATGAATTTCTTGTTACAACGTGTACTGTGATTAAAACGTCTACAACATCACAGCTGTGTCCTTACTCTAACTAACTTATTTTTTACATAAAATCTTGGGATTTCCTTGGAATATATATGGAATTAAGTATGGAGTATATACAATATATAGAGGAAATTCCCGTGTCGCGTTTCTTTTTTCTTTCAGTATAGTAAAGTAAGTTATCTTGGTACAACACTTAAGAAATAATAAATAAGTACCTATGTTTTATCGGTGAATAAAATACAGTTAGGAGTTCGGATGCGTAGTAATTAAATCACGAGTGCGTTAGGTGAATAAAATACAGTTAGGAGTTCGGATGCGTAGTAATTAAATCACGAGTGCGTTAGCACGAGTGATTTAATTTCTCGCATCCAAACGACTAACTGTATTTTATTCACCGATAAAAAACAGGTCCGTATTTATTATTTCGATTCTAACACAACAATTACCCCATTATTTACGCTATTGTTGGGGCACTATATATTATCTCGGAGGTCAAGGTAATCAGGCTGCTATGTTTACAGGCTGTTCCATTGGGCGCCCCCGTATGCAAAGTTCTGCGTTTCAATGCACTAATTGTTACGTGACAAACAATTAAGTCATTGCTTACGTCATATAGCTTGCGCTGTATGACGTCAAACGTTCTCACCTTGTTCAAGATGCTTATTAATGTTATATGTACATGTGCATATGATGGGTTTATTTCGGGTGTGTGCACAGTTTGGGAGAATGGCAATTTTGTTGTAATTAACATTTCATTAAAATTACTGTTCGGTTTGTCTTCGTGACGTATATTTACCAAGTGACGTCATGTAACGTGGCGCTTCCAACGGATGAAATATACGCGGGGAATTAATGGAACAGCTGTATTTTATCGTAGAATAACATACAGCTGTCTCCCTTCTTTGTGTATATGAAAGATTGCAGAGGTCGTGTTAGAATAAAGGATAAAAAGAAATATGTTGTACATTACAGAAACTTAAAACTGTATGAAAAGTTGCGATTATAGGTAACAGAAATACATAGAATACTGCAGTTCGATGAATCTGAGTGGTTAAAAGTATATATAGACTTTAACACAAGAGAAAAGTGAAGTGACTGCCTGTAGAGGGGTCAATCATCAAGCAGGAAGTGAATTGTAATACTGAAGGGTCGTATCCGTTGTTGACAAATTTCCTGATTAACATTGTACACATAAATCGGTAATGGCACATTTACATGGTATACATTCATCTAAAATGACTTACTGACTGTTAATATACATCTCTAGTATGTATTCATGTATAACTGCTTAATTTGTATTGCATACTTGCATCTAAAATGATAGATTTTCATAAATAACTACATATTTATATTGTATACATGCAACATTTTGTGCATGCATGCTTAGAAAACACCGACCGACAAACACTTGTAAAACGGAATTTACTGATTTGCCTCTTCCTTTGGAAGGTTTCACAGGATTTGAGAACAGTTTCTGACAATGTGTCGTTATACATTTCAGATGGCACCGTCAATATATCGCCTATGCTGTGTTTGGTGTTTAGTTGTTATATCCAGTTTCTTCTTAAGCAATTACTTGAAAAAACAATCGACATCTACGAAACACATCTATGCAAGTGGAGAAACACTTGAAATTGACCAAAGACCTCAAGTAGTTTTCGGAATACTCTCAGCCCATGATAAAACACAGTTAAGAGAAGCACAACGAAATACATGGATTTCTACAATGCTTCTTATGCACGACAAATTGCCTTTCCGAATTACTTACAAGTTTCTTATTGACGATCCAACAGATGATGTAAATAATGAAAACACTGTTTACCTTGATATTTTGTATCTCAATGTTTCTGACCATGGTCGGGCTGTTAAGTTTGGTGAAAAAATTAGATTTGGTTAAAATATATAAATGATAACTACCCAGATGCTCTTCTTGGAGCCAAACTTGATGATGATGCTTACTTATGCGTCCCACAAATCTTCGACAGAATTAACAGACTGAAATCCCAGAGGTTGTATTACGGCTGGGAACATGGTAAAGGGAATACAATTATTTGGAAGGTATGGATTGATGAAATGTTTGTGGTCGTAGGAAGAATAAATTAAACGAATAGCGAATAGGACATATTGCAGTAAAGTAAAGCCAGAAGGACGATGTGTTGATTGAAATGGGTTTTGGAAGTACATCCCTTTCAGATTGGCTGTCAATCTACAACGATGTCGAATTTCAGAACGATAACGATATAATAACGTACATAAATAAATGTTCAAACCTATCTCTGCAAAAGAAATCAGGTCAGATTTCTGCGAAAAAATGATTATTTATCATAAATCTACTCCTGAGATTATGAATCAACTGCACGAGTACAATAAAATAAATTTAAGACGTGATGTTGTTCCCTCAACTGTTGGTGCCGTAACAGGGTCGTATTTTCTGGTAGAACAATCCGAAATATTCCTTCGTTATCTCATTTGCCAAGAAATACGTCTTTGGCTGTTTTAGATAATTTCTCAAACTGTGACAACTGGGCAGTAGTAACGACAATCTTTTCTCCTTCAAACGCCATAAAGCACATTTCTAATCTTTCAAATGGGTGTCTTGTAATAGTTTCTGATACACCAACGCCAACAAAAGAAGTATACCTCAAGGATTTTATAAAACAAACTAGTAAAGGTAGAAGTACAAAAATACACGTATCCTAGTTTATCAGATGTTATACCATTCAAGCATTTTGGGAGAAAGAATTTAGGATATATGCAATTCATCACAAGGCAAAACATATATGGAATTTTGATGACGATAACCTTGGAATTGTGAATCTGGATGATTTTCAAGGACGAAAATCGCTGCATCGTTGGGTTTGCTTTGAAGGCTTTGAAAATAAACTAATTAACCCGTATCCATATTTTGGAACTTCAGGAACATGTATATGGCCAAGAGGTTTTCCGTTGCAATCTATAAAAGACAACACAACCCTTCCTAGAATATGCACTTCAGAAAAAGAAATCAAAGTTGGATTCAATCACAGCAAATAGGCAACCAGATGTAGATGCTATCTGTCGACTCGTCGGCAACATTCCTTTCAAGTTTACTTCCACTAAACAGACACATCCTATTTTGGTCTTACCTAAAAATGCATATGCGCCTTTTAATGCACAGGCAACGTTATGGATGCCACCAGCATTTGCTTACATGGCTTTGCCTATAAGTGTCAACGGACGAGTGAGCGATATTTGGAGGAGTTACATAGCACAACATTTCTTTCACAAACTTGACATTGGATTAGCATTTTCGTCACCATACATAGTACAAGACAGAAACGAACATTCTGATATTGCCGATTTTAATGCCGAATCAGATCTTTACCTAAAAAGCTTTCAATTAATTGAGTTTCTTTCAAGTAGTGAGCATACCGACATAGAAGAACTCTATGAAAGCCTTTATATGAGGAACTATATTGAAGAAAGTGACCTTGACTTCATCAAAATCTGGAAGGAAACATTAATGCAAATCACCAAAGATGGGTAATGTACATGAATTAGTTACAGATTACAACAGTTTTTCCATTCCAAAGAAGTCATCCCGACGTCACGTTATTCCAGCAGGAGTCACGTTATTCCAGCAAGATTACACCAATCCACATTCAGCTAGAGTTACAAGTGACGTTATCTTGCTGGAATAACGTGACATCGTTATGATTTCATAGGAAAGGTAATATGGATGGACATACCCGGTATTAAGATGTGTGACTTTTGTTTTCTTATTTATTTAACAGAGCCCCAGATGCCTATCCGCGTAAAATACCCCTGAAAATATTATTTAATTATTAATATTAATATTATTTATTAATGTTCACGCGTTCCAAACACGCATTGAAAATTTGCTATACTCGGAAGGTCAAAATATGACGCGTATCGGCCGTTATACTACATGTATACTGCAGTTTGTTTACATTGAGGTTGACTTGTAGTGATATTTGGTTTAATACTTGGAGATATGCACTGCAAAGTCAGTGAGCCAGTCAACAGTAACGACAACTCTGTACTAGGTATTGGTACAGCGACTGTTTAAAATAAATCACGGGTGAGGCATTAGTGATACTGATAATAAGAGTTGCCGTTCGTTCCGAAAATGTCCGAAAGACTGAAACATTGTTGGACCAAGATCGGTGGTGTCGAGATAGTAAGTGATTCAATTGACAATATTTTCGAAAGAAAAACCACGACATTTTAAAATTGTCCAGGAAAAATGTGGAAAATAGGACTTAGGTTACAATTGTAGGTTAGTCATGGTTATTTGTTCGACTTCATACGGTTACCGGTATTGTGCTGTTATGTCCTCTGTAATACCCTTATAACAGTCCGACATGGCAGTTTTAAAATAGATATTTTACTCCTTAGTTATGATTTTAGGGAGTAAATATTGCGTTGATTACCCCTCCGTTCTAAAAAGATTTTACCCCTCAAAGTTTGAATTTGAGGGGTGATCGCTCATTGGGTTCCAAACATTTTCTGGGCTCTGAAGTAGTCTAACTGTGTGATTTTATTTGGACATTATACACCATGTGTAGGAATTGTGAGACAATCAGTGTTTGCAATTGTTAATATCCTTCAATTTCAAAATATGCTCGTATTATTATCAGTTACTTTAGAAATGAAATTAACACTCATGTAATCTACTGGTGCATTTGTATTGACCGTCAGTATGTATCTTCGGTTAGTCAATATTATTAGTTATTTGGATTCTTGACAGGAAACATGGGCTCACATTCCCTGCCTGGAAATTATATAGTTTCCGTTGATGCCGTCAACGTTCTAAACGTATGAGAAAGTTGATTCCTGGTTCCCGGTTCCCAGTTCCCGGTTCCTTATTCGGATCGAATTGGGAATCAGGAACTGGAAAACTAGGAACGGGTTCCCGGTTCCTCGTTCCTCGTTCCCGATTCGAACTCAATGAGAAATTGAATACTATCACCTTGATTTTCATATTGCACATATCCCAGTTTCATGGAAAACGACATACGATGTTATAAAATCATTAAAATAAAAAAGATTGTATTTTACCAGAGTTATGTCTCCTAACCATCAAGTAATATGATGTTTTACGATTTCCATTCAATTTTAGCAGGCCAAAACACACAAAGAAGCCAGTTCCTTATTCGAGCCAAATCGGGAACCAGGAACTGGCTCCTAGTTCCTAGTTCCCGCTTCCCGATTCGAACCCAATAAACGATTCCACTTTGATTGTACAATGCATATAACCCAGTTTAATAAAAAACTAAATGCGATGTTAAAAAATCGCCAAAATAAAAAAGTGGGATTTTTTTCCTCATGAGTTATGTCTCCTAAATATCAATTAATATGAAACTACGACTTCCACATAATTTCAGCCAACTTGAACACACACAGAAGCCAGTTCCTTATTCGAGACGAATCGGGAAGCGGAAAGCGAGAACTGGTTCCTAGTTCCCGGTTCCCGATTCGAATCCAATACGCACCTGAACGATTCCATTTTGATTTTGCAATGCATATATCCCAGTTTCATGGAAAACGAAGTGCGATGTTATAAAATCGGTAAAATGAAAAATGTAAATCGTTTTTTCTTCAGAGTTAAGTCTCCTAAATGTCTATTAATATGAAACTTTACGATTTCCACCTAATTTCGGCGGTCTTGAACACACACAGAAGCCAGTTCCATATTGGCGCCGAATCGGGAACTGGTTCCTAGTTCCCAATCGGGAACTGGTTCCTAGTTCCCGGTTCCCGATTCAAACCCAATACGGAACTGAACGATTCCACTTCGATTTTGCAATGCAAATATCCCATTTTCATGGAAAACAACATGTGATGTTATAAAATCGGCAAAATAAATTACAAAAACATGCAAACATGCACATGGTGTTTTGCGTCACGTCGAATTGTGCACAAACAATGGTGAAATTGAATTATATTATAATCATTCTCAAGATTCTTAATCTTGTCTTGCGGCTCGTCGAAATGTAAAATGGTGCACGAAGTATGGAGAAATGTAATAATTTTATTTCAAGATGCTTAAAACAATTTCATTGCATGTATCAATGCTATGTTTAGATTATGTTAAGAAAATGACGTTTATGTAAGCCCATTGGGACGGTGGCGTTTGATGTTTGTCTATGATCTTTCTTGTCGTGCCCTTAATGGTTTATTCTCTTGTTGCTCTGGCTTCTGCCAAGTCATTGAGTACCTTCCTTGTGGCTTTCTATGCTATTGTTGTTTTTTTGTATTATATTTACACGCGCATATTTGTGTTTTACTTATATTGCATATTGATGCTGCCTTGTTGGTTAGAGATTAGATCATGGCGGGGATTTCTTTATTTACACTGTCCTGTTTTAATGGGATGACAGTAGGGAGGTTTAAACCCCCAGTGGCCTACTTTGCCACTGACCGTTCCAAGGCGGTAGCCCTATTGTCAACCCTTTTGTGTTTGTGAGGTCGTTTGCATTTATTATTACTTTTGCCTTCGTGTTTGTCTGTTTGCGTGTTTGTTTCTGTGTTTTGTGGTTGACTGTCCTCCTTGAATGCTACTTTGCCTGTCCGATCTTTTTATATTTCTTTAAAGGGACTGAGGTGATCTGAGGGAGTGATTGGTGTCAAGAAAAAAACCATAGTATGCATCAAGTACATATGAAGTGTGTATATGCATTATATTAAGCCGCATGTTACTATTGTTTATGAAAACGTTTGGTCTAGAAATGTCGACGGCTCGGCAGGTTGTTGTTTCTAAATCATAATTATTAATTTTAAATGCGATATCTAACATAGCGTACGCGTTCTCACTATATGAAACAATGCCAACGTTTAGGTATTAAAACAGTTGTACATATAATACAAATAAAGTGTATGTCGATCAGAACACAAGCATCAATCTTAAAGCCTCATATGAATTAATATTAATGATTTTCACCACAAAGCTATCCGAGTCTTCCAGTTTCCCAGATTAAGCTTTGGCATTAACAATAATTAAATCGTATGGAACATGGGATCTAGTTTAGTACTTAATATAATGAACACTGAACACGTAACTGAAACACGTTATGACGGTTGTAATCGTATTTGTATTGACACCTAACATGATTCGAGATCGCCTCCGTTTAAGCAAAAAGACAACAAAGACAGCAAGCTTAATATTTAGTCAAGTAACACGTTGGGTAACATGTATTTCTTTAAAATATATATATACTCAAAGATGGAAAACACAATAAATATGAACATGAAGCAACTCTAAAGATTCTTCACTACAGTACTTATATTGTATGTGTAGAGAATCCTAAGGTTAAGAGCGGTTCCGATTTTTAAATATATATGGGGAAAGTCCAGATTAACCTGGATACAAACTGAAGAAGCGAAAAATTAACTTAAGACTTAAGATAAGAATAAATAAAAACAAAACATAGTATGCATCAATTACATATGAAAACTAAGTGAAATTAAGTGGAAGTTGAGAAATATCTTAAGAAGCTTTATGAAAACGGGCCTGGCTCCTTCTTTATGAATACGGGCCCGGCTCCTTATTCGGAGTTTGACATCGTTCTATGGCTACATGTCCCTTTAAAACCAACCTTTTTTTCATCATAAACAAATGGTTACTCGGTGTTTGTTGGTAAAATGACTTTTAATACTGTGTCGGCGCGAGTAGAGCCTTCGTGTGATAAAGCCTGCTGGCATTGTGTTTGTTTGTGTGTGTGGTATTTTACGTCATTTTCAACACAATGCAATGTTATATATGACGGTCGATTTTTTTGTGGTGGAGGCAGATCACCTACTTTTTCTGGGTAGAACCAATACTGTACACCTCCCGCCATCCGTAATAATCGACACTTCCTCACTTACAGGTCGAGCCCCCAGTGGGATTCGAACCCACAGCGGTGACAAGCGAAGGTTACAACGCAACGTCGTTAACCATTCGGCCACGGAGACTGTCATTGTGAGAAAATCGGTAAATATCACATTAACTGAGACATAATTCTAAAAACAAAATCAGCCGACATTTTTATTTTGCCAATTTTATAACATCGCATGTCGTTTTCCATGAGACTGGGACATTTGCATTGCAAAATCAAAGTGGAATCGTTCAGTTCTTTATTGAGTTCGAATCGGCGCGAATATGGAACTGGCTTCTGTGTGTTTTTAAGTCTGCTGAAATTATGTGGAAATCTTAAAGTTTCATATTAATAGATATTTAGGAGACATAACTCTGAAAAAAATCCTACTTTTTTCATTTTGGCGATTTTTTAACATCGCAAGTCGTTTTCCATGAAACTGTGATATTTGCATTTCAAAACCAAAGTGAAATCGTTCAACTCATTATTGGGTTCGAATCGGAAACCGGAAACTAGAAACCAGTTCCCGGTTCGCCACGAATAGGGAACTGGCTTGTTCAAGTCTGCTGAAAGTATGTGGAAGTTGTAAAGTTTCATATTAATAAATAACTCTGAAAAAGAAAATCCTACTTTTTTCATTTTGACGATTTTATAACATCGCATGTCATTTTTTTCCCCATGAAACTGAGATATTGGCAAAATCAAAGTGGAATCGTTCAATTCTTTATTGGGTTCGAATCGGGAACCTGGAACTAGGAACCAATTCCCGGTTCCCGAATCGGTTCGAATAAGGAATTGCCTTCTGGGTGTGGTTAGGCCTGCAGATATTGTGTGGAAATCCTGAAGTATGATATTACTTGATGGTTAGGAGACATAACTCTGTAAAAAACAACATTCTTTTTCATTTCACTGATTTTATAACATCGCATGTCGTTTTCCATGGAACTGGAATATGAGCAATATGAAAATCAAGGTGATAGTATTCAATTTCTCACTGGGTTTGAATCGGGAACGAGGAATCGGGAACAAGGAACCAGTTCCTAGTTCCAAATTCCTGGTTCCCATTTCGATTCGAATAAGGAACCGGGAACCAGGAACCAACTTTATGCTCATGCTAAACGTCACCATTTTCGTGTTTTTTTGTTGGGCTGGCGTGGCGCAGTCGGTAGCGCGGCGGATTTGTAACCGGAGGCCTTGGGTTCAATTCTCCGTGATGCCTCTAAGTTTCGTTGATGTGTTATTGGGCAAGACACTTTCCCTTAGCCTCGTTCATCGGATGGGGACGTAAACCGGGCGGTCCCGTGGTCTATCCTCCGAGCACGTTAAAGAACCATAGGAATCTATTCGATAATAAGAGTAGGGCACGGTTCCCGGATTCCTATGTATCCTTCCCCTCTCTGGGGTGGCTCTAAATAACCTGTACTGTGTTGATGAGCCGTTAAACTACATTCAGTTCAATTCAATTCGTTTATCGCAATTTAGTTTTTAATAATTATCTTTAAAATAGCAAACAACTCTTAAACTATTTTTTATTATTTCAGACTTTTAACCAAAACGGAAAGCGCAATAACGGATTAGAAAGAAAATGTCGACGATTGCAACAACGAATCGGCAGGTATAATTTCCAGCCATTTTGTTTATGTGTGTTGAAGGTATAAGGCACCCATGGGTAAATCGTCATATGTTCACATCGCGAGACGTAGACGGCGCATTGGCAAATGAAACCCCGAGAATTTTCTTTGCAGTATGACAATACCTATTGGGTTGTGTTTATGTGTAATTAAGTTTGAAGCCCTTTATGGATACAAAAAAAAACGAAGTAGACAGCTCAGAGAAAACAGCTTATCATGCTGTTTTAATAGTAACACCCTACTCATTTCGAGAATATATTTCTCTATTAAAAGCAAATCATGTCTACTCGTCTGGTCAAGCTATACTGACAGAGAACCAATCAGTTTTATTATACAACCTATTTCGACAGACAACAAATCAGTTTATTATACAAACTATATCGACAGAGAACAAATCAGTTTTATTATACAATCAATATCGACAGAGAACCAGACAGATGTATTATGCAACCTATAGCGACAGAGAACCAGACAGAGAATCAATCAGTTTTATTATACAACTTCTAACGACAGAGAACCAATCAGTTTCATTATACAACCTATATCGACAGAGAACCAGTCAGTTTTAGTATACAACCTAAATCGACACAGAACCAATCAGTTTTATTATACAACCTTACCGACAGAGAACCAGTCAATGTTATTCAGCTGCCGAAGGCAGCTGACTCTTATATAGCTTTAAAATATGTATATGGTTAACAGACTGTGAATCATGTAGCCGAAAATAATCATGCATTACAACTTCAATTCCTAGGCACCCGTCTAAAAAACTTGAATGGTATAAACACATATTTTTCAATGTTCAAAGCTTGCCGTTTTATTGCCTTAAATGAAGTTTTCGTAGAGCAGTCTACTAGTGTAGAATGAGGCAATATTTCCGGGATCTTCACGTCCGGGATTTTTTACGGAGCATAATGAAACAATGAAACGCAAGTATTGGAATGGAATAAGTGAAAATCTGTATTTTAATGGAATAATACCTTTTTATGGAATAATACCCATGTATAATGCGGTATTCTCGTAAATACCGCCATGTTATACACTAGTCGATGGGATTATTCGCTGCCTATATGTTTTTCATAATTGCACATGTAATGGTAAGGTAGCAATGAACATTTTCTTTGAGTTTTTCAGTGGAACGCCTGTTGTAATGCACACGCTAATGCACACGCATCCCTTACATGTGAACACCTGTATTTCTCTGCTGATGTGTACTTCTAGCACGTCGTGGTCCAAAGTTGAATTGTAATCAGTATGTAAGGCAAATCACGGTATTTGAACAGAGAGAAGCGAGGTCGCCCACCTTGATTCAAAATGTTTGGTAAGAACAACTGATGGTAAAACTCGGGAAGAATGTGTCTGGTAAGAAAAAAAACCGGTCGTGGCGTGTTTACGTCAACATTATTTTTTTCAATTTTGTTTTAACACCCGTGACTTGATATGTTATTATGTTAAACTTCGTGTCCAGTCCCTATCCAGATATATGCTATTTCCTCTCGGCAGCTATTTTACGCTTGCGTAAAACTTTGCTTGTTGCGACTCTTATATGACTTTAGAATATGTCTATGGTTAACAGACTGTGAATCATGTAGCCGACAATAGGCATGCATTACAACTGCAATTCCTAGGGAACCCGTCTAAAAAACTTGAATGGTATAAACACATATTTTTCTATGTTCAAAGCTTGCCGTTGTATTGCCTCAAATGACGTTTTCGTAGAGCAGTCTACTAAAGTGTAGAATGCAGCAATATTTCCGGGATCTTCACGTCCGGGATTTTTTACGGAGCATAATAAAACTGAATTGGAATGGAATAAGTGCAAATCTGTATGCTAATGGAATAATACCTTTTTATGGAATAATACCCATTTATAATGCGGTATTCTCATCAATACCGCCGTGTTATACACTAGTCGATAGGTTTATTCAGCTGCCGAAGGCAACTGACTCTTATATTGCTTTTATATTTGTCTATGGTTAACAGACTGTGACTCATGTAAGTGGCAATAAGCATGATTTACAACTTGAATTCCTACAGAACTCGTCTAAAAAACTTGAATGGGATCAACACATATTTTGTAACGTTAAAAGGTTACCATTTCATTTGCTGAAATGACGTTTTCTTAAACCAGTCTAATGTAGCATGTCATTCGCAACATCTCGTACACTGTTTTGCGGGATCCCGAAGAATGACGGGATTGGCCGAGCGTTCACGATTGGTAGCATGTAATCAGCTGAATTACTATTATATGTATATTAGCGACGCAACATTCACAAGCCTCAATAGCGCAGTTGATCGAGGCGCCGTGTTACTGCCCAGGAAGGTAGGGTTCAAGCCTGCTTATTGCCAGATTGATTTTTTTTTTAATTTTCATTGGTTTCAATTTTGCTGATGGTAAGGTAGCAACAGTTCCTTAACAAATTACACATGGTAACAGTGAACAGTTTATATGTGTTGTAATGTACATTATTTCTGTGCTGATGTGTACTTTAGCATGTCGTGCTACAAAGGTGAATATGTAATCAATTTGTAAGGCATGTCAAGGATTCGCGTAACACAAATTGGGTAAAAAACCCCGGTCATGGCGTGTTTACGTTTTTTTTGAATATTGTTTTAACACCCGTGACTTTGTGTGTTATTATGTTAAACTTTTTCCCCAGAAATAATGCTATTTTCTCTCGGCAGCTATTTTACGCTTGCGTAAAACCTTGCTTGTTATACAACCTATATCGACAGAGAACCAATAAGTGTTATTATACTGGACTGCTTCACTGCGCAGTCCCGTTTTACTCAAACAAGTAGTCTAGATCCTATGCGACGCTTGCTTGTTTTCAAGACAAACGTATAGAACAGTCCTCCTGAACAAAGTTTGACTTTTGCCGATACTCTGGTAAGGTTTCTGATTGGTTGAGACAGGAACACCTGCTATCCAAGATATACAGAAAGGCAAAAAGACAATACATTTATTAATAAACAAAGATAATTAAAGAGGGAAACTTCATTATTATATCGACGAACTAAATGTGGATGGTCAAAAATACTTTAATAGTAAAACAAAAATTACGGTCACGTGCTTCCAGTTTCAAAATAATTTCTGCACAAACGGTCAAGACTTTTGTATTTACAATCAAGCGTCGAAGATGATCAAGACTATCAAACAAGCGACAGCCAAACAATCACCGGAAAATATTGATTTCTGCTCAACCCGGGGCTAGAGGGCGTGAACGGTAGCAACCATATTTTTCACTACCGTTCATGAACAGTCTCAGTGAAACCGAGACTGCAATATCGTGTTCGGTGATTTCCAAATTTCACATTTCATATTCTTTTTATCAAATTGTTTTATTTTGATAATTTAATAAGAGTTTTTATTACCATAATATCAAAATTAACAAAGAACTGCTGCACTTTGCCATATGAAAAGGTACACATCTAGCACTGCGTTACACCTTGCGACGCAGTATGCCATACTGCAGCAGTAAGCCATACAAACTGCTGCAGTGAGCCATATAAATGGCATACTGCAGCAATATGGCATACTGTGTTGTCGCAAGGCATATAAGAGGGTGAGGTGGTAACAAAAGTAGAACAAGGCATGTTATATACCAAAATGTTCGTCATGGTATGAAATTTATCAGATAACCGGCATAAATTGGCATAAACGAGGGCGAATCGAGAAATTCAAGATGGCGTCCAAGATGGCCACCATTATTTTTAAATTGGAAAAATGATATATAGTTGTATACTTTAATAAAAAAAAACTCTGTTTTATTTATATTTTTAAAAAGAAGATATATTGAGTTTTAAATACGTTTACTATTGATTTATCTGTTAATGAATTAAATTGTCAATATATCGGGTTAAAATGTAGGTTAAATGCTTTATAATTTTATAAAAAATATTGAATCACCTTTAGAATGGTAGTGTTTTCTTTAAATAATAAACAAACATCTTTTCTTTAAAAAGTATTATGTGTTAAATGAAGTTTTAGATCATCTAATCAAATACATTTCAAAACTGATCCCTCATAGCGCCAAGACGCTATCAACATATGAGCATTAAAGGTAGTTATGTCATTGATGCTTTAAGAGACTGAAATTAAAATTAAATTGCCATCAAGTTCTACATTTTAAAATATCTATAAAATTGCTAGTAAATCTGTAAGTACCGATGATTTAATATAGTCTTATAATTTGTGAACAGACCATTGTAATGAATTACTAAATTTGTTGAGTATTGTTTTTTCGGAAAGTTCTAGTTTTGTGTTCTTTTAGCATATTTTTTTCCATTTTTACTAATACACAGGTTATTCAGTATACAGTCTTACATATGGAAAATAATATTCTGATTAAGATAACATTTATGTTTTCAGATTTTATATCAGCATGTGTAACATCTCGTTGTGATATCATCACACTACACCACGCCATTTTGTTTATGAAAATCTTCATCCTGCAAATGCATGCATAATTAATCACACGGCTGTTCATTTGACGAACTAACATCATTACATCTCAGATCCCACATATATTATACATAAATTTCAAATCCGAGAGCTTGTCTTAATCAGAAATATTGATCCTGCAAATGCATGCATAATTAATCACACAGCTGTTCATTTGACGAACTCTCAGATCCGTGATATATTATAAATTAATCTACAATCCTAGAGCTTAATCAGAAATCTTCATCATGCAAATACATGCAAAATTATGCACATGGTGGTCGTTCATTTGACGAACTAAATCATTACATTGATCATCAATGAAGCAGACCAACTCACTCAGTAATTCTGGTTGTTAACAGCTGGTTCATAACATGTGGTCCTGTGTCTTTATCAAGCTGTTCATCATTACATTAGATGCCATTTTCTTGCCAATTTCAATGGAAGAGCAAGAGGTGTCGCTCTCTGTGAATTTATTAACCATCGTCAAGATCAGCTCACATTAACGTTTATCAGCACTATCATGTAAATAGATTAATCTGGACAAATATAAATGCTTTTCTTGCCAGTCTCAAAGAATATTTTTTTACACACCAAAATGGTCAAAGTGGTATACTACTAGTAATTCAAGTACATCTTGTCTGGTCTAAGAAGAAGAACAACAACACCTTGTCTGGCTTTGAACTTGGCTTTATAGCATTAAATGAATAAGCATGATGGTATAAGCTTTCTCGTGGTCAGATTCAAGATCTCCAAATGACTGCTACACAGGCATATGCTATTTTCAATGGATGGTGTACATAATATTGGTCCTTTCCAAGAAGTTCGTGGGCACTTTCAGTTAGGTGTTTTATATACAATATTTCAAATCTCCTTTACTTGTAAAAAACTTTTTCTAGGCATGACTGATCATATTTTGCTGTATGTGAGATGGTATATAAAGCGAAATATTTTCTCCACGTTTATCACAAGTTTGCGCCATTAGGCTTTTTTCGTACTACTCATAAACAACATGGACACTTAACATCCATACTTCTGTCTATTTATGTACATTAGAAACAATGAAGCCATGCGACTGTATGCGTTTGTTTGACTAAAGACGACATCGGCTATACAATTTGAATAATTGCCATTCCGTCGAAAATAATGTTATCCACTTCATAGATTCTCCTTTTAAACAAACCGATACTGGTGGAATGTTTTTTTTATGTTTTCTATGATATCGGCCTTTTTTTGCAACCATTTTCCCATCATCACAAAACTAACTCAACGTACAGGTGCATTCTCAAAAGTCATAACTCTTTCCAGTAGAGTATTTGTTAATTAATGTATGGTCATTAGCCCTAAATACATCTCTTCCTCATTAATTAGGATATCTTCTGATTTGCATTTCATATAATCTTACATTTGTCATTGTCTTTTTTAGTAAGGCATCACAAACTCTTGGTAAGCAATTAGATGCAATATTGCACTGATATTCTGTCCAAAGTGGAAGGAGCTCTGCTCTATCATCACAAAACATGGCACATCTACCAATCCTATACATTAACTTCTTTAATCTCAAACATCTTAGTAACATACTGTTACGTTTCTGATTTTAATGGAATTGTTCAAACAGCAACTTTTATGCTAATGTCTACATGTTACATTTGCATGTTCCCTCTTCATAAACTTTACCGGTGCTCTAGTCAAATACTCCCAGGTAATATAGTCATATGAGTAGAAATAATTTGTTATGATGACTACTTCGTAATAATTTATAATACACTGTAGTTGAAATAAATAACTTTACATTTACATAAAACTAAATTTTTACTAAAATATCACATTACAGTAGCATATCAGTATGTAAACAAGAATTTAAAAATTACTAGAATATTATATAAACGCTGGATGTCAGTCAAGCAGTCTGTTCGAAAAATAGAACATAATTATGGTGTATATGTGCTATTAATAGAAACAACTTGACAGGCAGAATCAATAAACATGTACACTTATATCATGTATATAGTATTATATACATGAGTGTAACACTATGGTGTTTTATATTCCTATTAGCTCTATACCAGTCTTTACAAAAATGGCGGCCATCTTGGATGCCATATTGGTTTACTCGGTTCGCCCTCATGTTTGCCAAATTATGCTGATTGTTTGATAAACTTCAAACCAATACGAACATTTTGATATATAGCATGCTTTGTTCCATTTTTGCTACCACCTACCCCTTCCATGGTCACCCTACTATTCAGGTAACATGTATATGATTTGTTTCTACACGTTATTTCGATACAGACAATAACTAATTAATTTAAAAGTTATTAAATGATCAAAATATATCCAGTTTGATTACTCCGTTAAGTAACCTTGAGCACATGGTGGCCTACATCATTTTAAACATTATATGTATATTTTAATATTGAATGATACTGACTTACATCGGAAGTCGAAAAGCAAATATTGGCCGGATCAGCAGCTCATACTTACATACAACCTCCGCGCAGGGATTAGTGGGCAGGGATATTGTAGCCACTAATCTCTGCCACCACACAAATCACGTGACGATAGCTGAGCCCATGTGATTACAAAAAATGGCGATACACTAGGTAATGCTTGGTACAGCAAACTCTTGCCGTAACCAACAGGCAATTGACAATAACATCGATCATCACCTTCGAGAAGATGTTGAAAACATTCAACCTGGTTTTGGGTTGAGTGTAATCTCTTTATTAAATTTACGCACAGCTTCTGTAATGTTCTCAACGGAATACATGTTTGTTTACAAGTACTGTAACTTCGTAACCGGTGTGCATGTTCGCTAAAATTGATTTTTTTATATAAATAAATTATTTTTGTACCCAGATACCGTTGTTCACACTATTTTACTTTTTTATGAACAAAGCAAGTTGCAATATTGGCCTAAGAAATATTTAATCAAACAATTAAACTTAGCTAGATGTGTGTGGTGGCAGTGATTACTGTAACAGAAAGGGGAAGTAACCACTGCGAGGAGTTTGACTAACATAGCCTCGGTCACCTGGCCCACTTCTGATTTCTTCGTTACGCTATGCTACACGGATCCAGAACCAGGGCCTGGGGAAAATAGGACGTTTGAAATTAGTCTGCTACACAGCGTTTAAATATAAACGACTGTAGAAGTTCGCCATTATGTTTACTTGCTTTGTTTATGTGTAGCCATTTTCACAAGTTATAGATATCGCGGGCCACCTTACTTCCTTTATGTAAGTGACGTGTCTGCATTATGTAAACAATATTGAATATCAATAAATGTATATCTTTTTATAGAACGTAGTTCAGACACTTGGCCACGATCGTGTTTGAATGCGCTTTATTTTATGGTGGCTGATTTCTGCCATTGTCGTCTTTTCGTTATTTTGACCCCGAAAAGACGACAGAACGAAAAGACGACAGGACGAAAAGACGACAAATGCAGCACGAAAAGACGACAGAACGAAAAGACGACAAATGCAGCACGAAAAGACGACAGAACGAAAAGACGACATAACGACAAGACGTCATTTCAAGGGCGAAAAGACGACAGAACGCCACCCGAAAAGACGATACTTCAGCCGCAAAAAGACGCCATTTGATATTGTCGTCTTTTCTCTATATACGTGTGGCCTTCTGTTGTCTTTTCGCCCTTGAAATGGCGTCTTCTTTTCGTTCTGTCGTCTTTTCGCGCTGCATCTGTCGTCTTTTCGTTTTGTCGTCTTTTCGTTTGTCGTCTTTTCGATCTGTCATTCTGTCGTCCTTTTGTTCTGTCGTCTTTTCGTTCTTTCGTCTTTTCGCCTTCCGGTTGACATGCGCGTTTCGGTCATTGCGGCCATTTCATCATGTCTACTAGAAGTCGGGACGATTTTGAACTGTCGGAGAATCGGGCAAAATCGACAGGGAGTGTGCATACCGTATGTTCAATAACTAATAAACGAAGGGTTACTAGTTATGTTAAATCGTCTATATAAACGCAGAATGGTCATCATAATTATATTGATCACTAGTCTTGTGTAAGGCAATACACATGTAATTATGGTATGTCGAATTAAAGTAATGAATTGTATTGATTCTGCAACTCATTAATTAGTTTTTCACGCCTTATATAATGAATATTGAAGTGATATTTATATGTTTGGCTTTATCTTATTATTATTTTTTTGAAAGATTCAAGATTTAATTGCAATATTTATGTAAACTTTATTAAGACGAAAATCAAATATTAGGGTTTGGCATTTATTGACTTCCAAATGAACAATCAAGTTAGCACAATTATCAGCAATGACCGAAACGTGCATGTCAACCGAAAGGCGAAAAGACGACAGAACGTAAAGATGACAGAACGACAGAACGAAACAACGCCATTTCAAGGGCGAAAAGACGACAGAAGGCCACACAAAATAACGAAAAGACGTTCTGTCGTCTTTTTGCCCTTGAAATGGCGTATTTTCATTCTGTCATTCTGTCGTCTTTTCGCGCTGCATTTGTCGTCTTTTCGTCCTGTCGTCTTTTCGGGGGCGATATAACGAAAAAACGAAAAGACGTCAAATGGCAGAAATCAGCTACCATATTATTTAGCCGTAATTTAGGTGTGAAACCCTATGGACACCAATGTTAAAGTGTCACATAGTAATGATTTGCTGCAAATTCAACTCAAGTATGGATAATGCAGCAGTGTAATGTTCATATAGAAAACTAACTTTCCTCTTGAAAAATCACAGAAGAAAGTTCTTGTTTGTTTACTAAACGGGTCAGGGGTAAAACTGTTTTCATTGATTGACTGTTTTCATTGTTCACAAAGTGTAAGCATAGAGTCGAAATTTTGAAAATGTTCATCAGTGATCCAGTAAAACCTATGAATACGCTTCTTATACATACAACCATTAAATCGAATAGAAATAGGCAGTTTTTCCCTACTAGATATTTTTTGAAACTTCTACACTATCTGAATTGTCATACCAAATGGCATTTCTTGTCAATACTCCATATTAAATAGATCAAATGTTAAGAACATTCAACTGACATAAATAAAATATGCATTTTTGGTACAATTAAGACGATGATAATGCCAATTTATGTCGATTTTCATGCCAAAATTGATTTTTTAAGCAAATTCTTCAAAATTGGTGGTACCACACCTGATTATAGTAGCGAATACTAGTTTAATAATGCCAAAAATACCGCTAAAATCAAAATTGATAGAAGCTGAACGATACCAAGTCGAGTTTGAATGATAAGGAATAATATTTTACCTTTTACACAAATCTTCATTTTTCACACTATCCTATTTTAGTGGGATAGGTGAAAGATTTAGTTGTTTCATGCCTACCAAACCTGTTGCCATGCAGATTTAATTCATGACAACATGTTGCAATTATGCAACCCCACATACTGATACCAAAAAGACATAGTTCAATTGCAAACCCTTCACAAACACGTCATTTTAAACACGAAAAAAAAATGAAACTCAAAATGACGGCGTCTATAGACAACATTGGACTAAAAACACTAAAAACTATGTAATAAACTATGGAAAACTTATTTCTAAGCCTTTTTTACCAATTGTTATCGGAAAAGTGTCCCTAGGTACGAATCTGAGCGAGTCCTAATTACTGCACGTATCTCTTATATGTGTGAAACCACTAATTATTTTCCCCATAAACACCAATGTTAAAGTGTCACATAGTAACGATTTGCTGCAAATTCAACTCAAGTATGGATAATACAGCAGTGTAATGTTCATATAGAAAACTAATTTTCCTCTTGAAAAATCACCAGAAAAGGTTAGGTCACAAGACATGTAAGAAAGTTCTTGTTTGTTTACTAAACGGGTCAAGGGTAAAGCTGTTTTCATTGATTGACTGTTTTCATTGTTCACAAAGTGTAAGCATAGAGTCGAAATTTCGAAAATGTTCATCAGTGATCCAGTAAAACCTATGAATACGCTTCTTATACATAAAACCATAAAATCGAATAGAAATGGGCAGTTTCCGCCTACTTATAATGCCCATTTCCATCAAAAAAGGAGGGATTACTTTTTATTATAGGAACTATATTCGACTACACCTCGGCGGTTTACATGTAATTAGTGGTGGTAAACCTTTAAGAGAAGAAAACATGTTCAGATATTTCTTAAATGAGGATTTTGTGTTGTCATTTTCATAACAAGCTTAAAAACACCTACTTCACGTAAATCGATACCGAGATATGGTATTGTGAATACCAAGGACAATAGTCTGAAATCGACAGAAGTCAGAGATATTTTTTTTAACTTTTACACTATCTGAATTGTCATACCAAATGGCATTTCTTGTCAAGACTTCATATTAAATAGATCAAATGTTTAGAACATTCAATAGACATAAATAAAATATGTATTTTAGGTACAATTAGGACGATGATAATGCCAATTTATGTCGATTTTCATGCCAAAATTGTTTTTTTAAGCAAATTCTTCAAAATTGGTGGTACCATACCGAATTATAGTAGCAAATACTAGTTTAATAATGCCAAAAATACCGCTAAAATCAAAATTGATAGAAGCTGAACGATACCAAGTCGAGTTTGAATGATAAGGCATAATATTTTACCTTTTACGCAAATCTTCATTGTTCACACTATCCTATTTTAGGGGGATAGGTAAATGATTTAGTGGTTTCATGCCTACCAAACCTGTTGCCATGCAGATTTAATTCATGAAAACATGTTGCAATCAGGCAACCCCACATGTTGATACCAAAAAGACATAGTTCAATTGCAAACCCTTCATAAACACGTCATTTTAAACACGAAAAAAAAATGAAACTCAAAATTACGGCGTCTATAGACAAAATTGGACTAAAAACACTAAAAACTATGTAATAAACTATGGAAAACCTATTTCTGAGCTTATTTTACCAATTGTTATCGGAAAAGTGTCCCTAGGTACGAAGCTGAGCGAGTCCTAATTACTGCACGTATCTCTTATAGGTGTGAAACCACTAATTATTTTCCCCATAGACACCAATGTTAAAGTGTCACATAGTAATGATTTGCTGCAAATTCAACTCAAGTATGGATAATGCAGCAGTGTAATGTTCATATAGAAAACTAATTTTCCTCTTGAAAAATCACCAGAAAAGGTGGTGTCACAAGACATGTAAGAAAGTTCTTGTTTGTTTACTAAACGGGTGAAGGGTACGGCTGTTTTCATTGACTGACTGTTTTCATTGTTCACAAAATATAAGCATAGAGTCGAAATTTCGAAAATGTTCATCAGTGATCCAGTAAAACCTATGAATACGCTTCTTATACATAACCATAAAATCGAATAGAAATGGGCAGTTTTCCCCTACTTATAATGTCCATTTCCATCAAAAAAGGAGGGATTATTTTTTATTATAGGAACTACATTCGATATACCTCGGAGGTTTACATGTAATTAGTGGTGGTAAACCTTTACGGCAAAGAAATGGGTGTTTGACTGTCGCTTCTATGAGTGAAACTCTACATGCGCAGTGAAGCAGACTAGTTTGAAATCGCCCCAATTTTGGCGAGATTTTGAGAGATTCAACGAGACTTTAAAAAAACATATAAGTCAGTTGACCAATAGTGGTGTAAATAATAAAATATAAACGCTTTATACTATTTACCTATCTTTTATTTGCAAGATATAATGTTTTTCATTCCAAAATAAAAGATCAGTATGATCCATTGCTGGAGGTGCTGAACATTTAACCAAAGCACCACCCTGCATAACATACGTTTTATTTGGTACATCCGAACCCTAGACACAGATATACGCAGACGATAATTTCTAAAAATAATGCCGCCATGTTGTTTTAATATTTAGGCTATAAACAAAGGGGTCAAAATGAGTTTTAGGCTTTGTGAAGCGTAACGGATGGCTATGGGAAGATTGTCAACAGATCCAGGAGCGTCATTTTCATTCTATCTAACAATATCAGGTATGAAAACATATAGCAAGTAATAACAAAAAAGCTTGACTCATATTTGACGTACAGGCATCTTGAAATGCACAGTAGTATTTGTTTTGCATTTACATTATATGCTTATTTCTTTTCAGAAACTGAGCAAATTGGAGGGTGATGAGGTATTTTGAAACTCCGGTCAAACACGATTTGCAACCGTTAAACGACTGATATATTGTGTGTGTGTGTGTGTGTGTAATTCTAAGGTTTATAGTCCGTCCGCCAACGAACACGTCAGACTGATATATTGTTCAACATGGCATAATGGTTAACGCGTTTCTAACAAATTTCATTGTTTTAGACAATTTTTCTCACATAAACTAAATGATGTCACTTTTTCTACGGTTTGACGTCACATGACTGAAGTTGCGAAGGGATATGCATTATTTAATAGCCGAAAAGTTTAACTGTCAAACAATCGGTGGCAAATGCGTTAGAATACCCCTTTGTTCATGGCGAAATTTACCGAATAGACGCCGAAGAATACTTGGACCACTGAACATGCTGAATACATGATACGTATACTAAAATGATGCGCAACTCGGTAATTTTCGCTAGATATTGTATATGCATATGCTGCTGTAAATCGAATGGTACATGGCTACATTAGACTTTTTCTTCCGGAAAAAAAACACTGAAACAACACATAACACTCTAAGTAGCATCCCTTCAAAGTTTCATTCTTGATAGATTACGCGTTTGCCTCAGGCAGTTGATCAAACTTTTACAATCGTTTTTCATTAAATTCAGTATAGCTCAAATTTTCAAAGCGGAACACTTAAGAATTTCGTGTTTGCAAAGCGTACTTTTTTTAAAAGTCTACGCCAGTTCAATAAGTATCTGCAATCCTTTTTTTTTACCAAACATGTTGGGATTTATCTAGAATGTTACATGGAGTTAAGTGTGCAGTATATACAAGTATTTAGCGGAAATTCCCGAGTTGCGTTTCTTTGTTCCTTCAGTATACATACGATAAATCAACGAAGTGTCTCACTACATGTATTTTCATCCACATAAAGGGAATATTAGTAATCAAGTAAAAGCCCATGGATAATTTTCGATGCAAGGTGGTATACGAACATTAACAAAATGGCAGGTGAAAGGTTAGAGCCAAGTCTTTCTAGTCTAAACAAATTGCAACAAACATGGTTTTAACATTTCATAATCGGTGAGAGAACCCTAAGTTACAGAAAAAGATCAAAGACGAACGGAGGCTAGACAATTAGAAAATACCGTTTTGTTAGTAAATTTGCAAATTGAAAAAGAAAGAAAAAGGATAATTCTCGGAAAACTGGAATATTTGTTTTAAATATAATTATCGTTGAATATCAGGTTGCTGAAGCTTTTGAAAAGTTGTCTATTATATCCATGAACATAAAACAAAATATGTGAACTGAACAAGACGTATACATTTTGTAATGTTGGGGTTAGTGTAGGGGCGGGGATGGCGGGTGTGGGCTGAATTTGAAAAAACAAAATCCCAAAGGATCAGAGATTAAGAATTGTCATTGTTGAGGTTAAAAAGTAGCTGCAGTTTAAAGTAAAAATCGCTGAAAACGGGAATATTTTTAAAAAACCTAATTTTTATTGCAATATATGAGGGTTGAAAGGTTCTCAAAGTTGTATAGTATATCCATCATAAATGGAGAAACATTAAGAATGAACAAAATGCACACGTCTTGGCATTTTTGGGGAAATATACACTAAAAACAAAAAAGTTGTTATTGTATTTTCGATATTAGCATTTATATTGCACGGCCCTTATATGAACCTCTTTATCTTGTTGCATTTTAATTCCTGATGAAAAAAGAAAATATAACTGAGATGGAGCTAAAACAAACAAGGTGCAGTGAATTGGTGTGATGAACTTATTTTGTTAAATCATGGGCCATAACTCTGGTCATAATTGTACGATCTGGCCCATAATAGAACTTGGCCGAGATCTTTTGGTCATATATGTTTAATCCAAGGTTGGTCCAGATTGCTTGAAAAATGTGGCCGCTAGACTGTTAACATACCAATTGTATGATATAAGCGATAAACTGTATCCTGTCAACTGGCTGTGAAAAATACGTTCGTACGAAAAAGTAAAAGAAAAGTCAAACGTTTATGTCACATTTTCGATTAGTGACATTTACGGCCATACTTGTAACAAAAGTGTGAAGAATTACAAAATGTATACGTCTCGTTCAGTTCACATATTTTGTTTTATGTTCATGGATATAATAGACAACTTTTCAAAATCTTCAGCAACCTGATATTCAACGATAATTATATTTAAAACAAGTATTCAAGTTTTCCGAGAATTATCCTTTTTCTTTCTTTTTCAATTTGCAAATTTACTAACAAAACGGTATTTTCTAATTGTCTAGCCTCCGTTCGTCTTTGATCTTTTTCTGTAACTTAGGGTTCTCTCACCGATTATGAAATGTTAAAACCATGTCTGTTGCAATTTGTTTAGACTAGAAAGACTTGACTCTAACATTTCACCTGCCATTTTGTTAATGTTCGTATACCACCTTGCATCGAAAATTATCCATGGGATTTTACTTGATTACTTATATTCCCTTTATGTGGATGAAAATACATGTAGTGAGACACTTCGTTGATTTATCGTATGTATACTGAAGGAACAAAGAAACGCAACTCGGGAATTTCCGCTAAATACTTGTATATTCTGCACACTTAACCCCATGTAACATTCTAGATAAATCCCAACATGTTTGGTAAAAAAAAGGATTGCAGATACTTATTGAACTGGCGTAGACTTTTAAAAAAAGTACGCTTTGCAAACACGAAATTCTTAAGTGTTCCGCTTTGAAAATTTGAGCTATACTGAATTTAATGAAAAACGATTGTAAAAGTTTGATCAACTGCCTGAGGCAAACGCGTAATCTATCAAGAATGAAACTTTGAAGGGATGCTACTTAGAGTGTTATGTGTTGTTTTAGTGTTTTTTTCCCGGAAGAAAAAGTCTAATGTAGCCATGTACCATTCGATTTACACGTGTGAAGAATTCGTTTCTGTGAAATTTACGGTTCAACAGAAGTTGTACGTTTATTTACAACATGACGTCAAGCAAACGTCGACTTTATGCGCGTATGACGTATGACGTAACGCCGTCCAGACATGCTCGTGCAAAAATGCAGTAAGTTGCTTTAAAAAAGCGTGCAAGGTTAAAATACCATTTTAAAGGGAATTTAGGGACACAGCCAAACAGTTCTTTTATTGAGAGTTCTGAAAAACTTGCAAAATGGTAAAAGAATTATCAAAATCGGATGATACACAAAAAAGATATGACCATTTGAAAGTTGTACTAAAATGGATATGGGAGCCGCCATTTTGAAAACAATGACGTCATAATTCCATATGACAATATATGGAATATTGATAAATATCATTTAACGCAAAGCAAATCAGTGCAAATGAATGCAAACTTTTTAACTGGGCATATAAAGCAGTATTGCCATTAGTTATACATATTCTTCATACAGTTACTTTATTTTTTCACCTGTTAATGAGTAAAGTTTCATATGTATCAATATTCCATATATGGTCATTTAGAACTGTGATGTCATAGCTTTAAAAATGGCGGCTTCCATTACCGTTTCAACAGAACCTTCAAACGATCATATCTTCTTTGTTTATTATACGATTTTGATAATTCTTTTACCCTTTTCCAAGTTTTTCAGAACTCTCAATAATAAAGATGGTTTGGCTGTGTCGTTATATTCAAAAATACGACGTGATTAATTTATTAAAAGTACGTATAAAAGTCGAACAGAAAGTGTAGCATTCAAGGACCACAGTCAACCAACAACACGTATTGATACAAACAAGAACTAAAGGATTAAATAAGAAGCAAGGTATGTGCCATCGCAAACACAACAGGCCTACCGCCTCGGAGCGGTCAAAGTTAAACCTCACTCTAACCATATTGTCACCCCAATAAAACGATACAATGTAAGGCCAAACAAAAGAGAAGGAGGTCTGTTTCTGGTCTTACGACCGTCCCCGTTTTTTCACACCGACCCCAAACCCTTTTTTGCTAAAAAAACCAAAAAAAACAACACATTACTAAATATTTACAATAGTTTTTTTTTAACAACCAAACACTTGAACCCACGGCCCCAAGTTCCCACTATAGCATATTGCATAGTTCAAGGGCCATACTTTTCGTGTTATTGGTCTGAACGAGCTTTCATTGATATTAAATCTGGCAACATTTGGTAACGATCAAATAATAAATGAAGGTGCTAAGATGCTCACGAGGAAGACTATGACTAATTTTCAGCAAATCAAAGGTACTCTCGTGTTAATAACCTGATCTGGCTGCTTTTCGGTCTCACACCTCTATTATCTCCCCTGAAAGCTCACGGACAAAAGGAAAACAGAAAATAAATCTATTTTTTCTCAATTTTAGGCAATTTTTAATTTGAAAAACAGGTATTTCTTTGCTTTAGCATACATCTGTAGTGTAAAAGACAGATGATACAGAAAATCCTATGTTGATATGAGGTTTCATTCAAATTGCAGAAGTGTTTAACCGAAGCACCGCATATTCAACTAGATAGTGTATGAATTTTCACAAAACATGAGCGAGAAAAAATATCAACCTGGCTAACTTATGTATTTTATTGTTTTAAATTACTGGTCTTGGCTATACTGAAGATATTAAACCAACAACAATGTCTGCTGCACTGCTTTAAAGCTCAGAAGTTGGAAAAGGCTGTACAGTAACCCCATGGGAAAATTAATTGAGGTGTGAGACCTGAAGAGTAGCATAGTCACACAGACGTCTTTTTTTAAAGCCCGTTATACACCTTGATTCAATTGATTTGTGTGTTAGTTTCAAAGTAATGATTTGTCAGACAATTGCAACTAGTTGTTGGTACAGATGAAGAATGTGTTTGGCACATATTGTGTCCAGTATATGCCCATATCAGGAATTTTGCTATAAATCTCATAATAACATTTTCAAGTAAGTTTTGTGCATGAATGTATACTTTTTTTAACAGCTGTGTAATCATGACAATTCATGTGATAAATAAAAGCATGATGTTTTCTAGTGTATACATGTGCATTGTTTCAGCAGCCACATGTTTCTGTAAGGAAATATCACAGCGACAGCAGATATCTAATTTGATATATCTGATATCTCCCATATTGTTGATGTCTCAAATTTAAAGTTGTCAACAACTCATCCTTGTATGCCTTACTGGACAGTAATCACACAAGTGATTGTTGTTGTTGCTGTTGTTGCATCTTCCAACTATCAAGTTTCTGTTGGTGTTCTCCATATTTATTACCGAGACAAATAAAGTTGATGTTCTGTTTTGGAATTTCTCATTATTGTATTTCTGTTATCTAGTCGAAATAGGTGCATTTCTTGTATTTTTTGTATTTTTTTATCGAAACAGTTACAGTTACAGCTTATATTATGTTTGTTCTACATGGGGTATTTATGTATTGTGTTGCATTGTCAGAAATCAGGTGAAACAGACCATGTTTCGGGAAATGTGCATGCAGATTGGGGCAAAAATGGCAGATATATTACAGAAATACTACGGTTGGTGGCATTTCTTATGTATTTTTATGTTAAAGGCACATTACCGCCAAAATTCAATTGATACTCTGGCTTGCATATTTTTTCATATACTCAGACCTAATCTTATTTGGGGGTTTATTTGACATGTAGAATCTAAATGCATAGCTATTGACTGGTATACTTTAGACTTTTATCTTGTTACCATGGATACAGAAAGAAATGATATTTTTCTATTCAAATTTCAGCAGTTGATAATTGAATACATATGTTTGATACCATTATATGAGCTAATATTGTTTTAATCATTACTATATGATCGTAGATGACAAAAGAAGAATCTGGTGAAAATCTCATGAAGATTGAGGCACAAATGGTGTAGTTATTACACAAATGCTACATATTATGAAAACATGTTTTGCACTTTTATTTCACTGCGAGAATTTGTCGAATCCACGCGCTACTCTTAATCACATAATCCTGAATTATTTCACTTCTAAATATGATAGAAGCATGCTTATTGTCTTATTTTATAGGAACTGCACATAGCTACTAAATATCATGTTATGGGTGATGTTGCTATAAATATGTACCTCTGTTATCTCCCCTGAAAGCTCACGGACTTAGAGGCAAAAGGAAAACAAAAAATAATTCTATTTTTTCTCAATTTTAGGCAATTTTTAATTTCAAAAATAGGTTTTTCTTTGCTTTAGCATACATCTGCAGTGTAAAAGACAGATGATACAGAAAATCCCATGTTGATATGAGGTTTCATTCAAATTTCAGAAGTGTTTGAGACCGAAGCACCGCATTTTCAGCGAGATAGTGTATGAATTTTGTATTTTCCATAGGGGTCACAAAACATGAGCGAGAAAAACAACCAACCTGGCTAACTTTTGTTTGTATTTTATTGTTTCAAATTACTGGTCTTGGCTATACTGAAGATATTAAACCAACAACGATGTCTGCTGCCCTGCGTTGAAGCTCAGAAGTTGGAAAAGGCTGTACAGTAACCTAAGGGAAAATTAATTGAGGTGTGAGACCTTTTCGAACTTGTCCCATATTTCATATACAAAACTGACAAAGTTTGGTAAAGATCAAATAATAAATAAAGCTCCTAGAGTGTTTACATGGCAGAACATGGAATTTTTCAGCAAAACAAGGGCCATAAACCTTGAGTTACTTATCCGATCTGGCTGGTTTTCTAACTTGTCCGAGCCTTCATCGATACTAACATTCTTTGCAAGCTTGGTAAAGATCAAATAATAAATGAAAGTGCTAGAGTGTAAACAAGACGGAAAATGGCATTTCCCGTAAAACCAGGGCCATAACTCTGGTATTACTTTTCCGATCTGGCTGGTTTTCTAACTCGTCCGAGCTTTCATTCAAAGACACTGACAAAGTTTGGTAAAAATCAAATTAAAAATGAAAACCATATCGCGCAAACTAGCCAAAAGTTAGCGGAAGACGGACTACGAACGGGTGACGGACAACTTGCCAGTATAGCTAATATCTGCAATAAATTGTTCTTAAACTGGCTGCACGAAACTGAAATCTCATTGTTCACTGTGTTTTCTTATTAATATTTGCATTGATGATTTTGATACTAGCAATATGCAAATTAACATTTATAAATGGGGTTCAATATATAAAAATTATATAAAAAAAATTCTGTCATTTATATCAAAAAGCTACCAAAATTATATTTTTTTTTAAATGCAGACACAAACAAAAGGCAAGTTTCATATTACTGATAATTAACTGAATGCTCCAAATTCCAAACGTTACATTATAATTGTTATATACAGACTAGTAATAGATAGGTATCTACATCGTCGCCAAGAAGAGAAAAACAATCTTCACTGACCTACCCTATTTTTTTGGGAACAAGACCAGAAACAGACCTTGCTTAAATAAAGAAATCCCCGTCAGGCTGTATACTTTAAATAACAGGTAAAACAAGTATAACACACATTTGATCATGTATATATGAATATAAAAAGCATAGAAAGACAAAAAGACTTGGCACTGGCCAGAGCAACAAGAGAAGAGAACAACCCAATAAGGACAAGACAAGACAAGATTGGAGACCAACATTAAACGCTGTATATCGTCCTTTCAGGATTTAGGTAGACGTTATCATAGGGTCCACACTCTGTCGGGTTACCGCACAATCGAAGAGGAAAGCATAGTGGCGGGCTGTACATGGGTCAACCACTAACTTGCAATACGTTGCAAAAGTATAGGGTTATAACCTCTTTTAATAAACATTTTAAAAAGTTAAAGATTTTATGAAAGTCATCATGACCAAGTTTGTCACCACATACGTCAGGTTGTGATAGTCCTTGTCGCAGAAGAGCTCCTAAATAATTACTTATATATTTTAAAAGCAGATAATACAATTTTGCACAGCTTTTTTGATGTTTATGGTAACGGTAGCCATGATGAAAGCTTTTGAGTTATACAAAGGTTACGCATATTAAAGTCCTCAACTCGACTACAAGCTCTAGATAAAGTTGAGAAACATGTACCCCATAAGATGTTGCTCTTTGAACATTCCCGTATAAGTAATGATAATTTACGATATCGAAATTAAAATCATCTCTCCTGTCATAAATGTTGCTTACTATGTCTCCATTTCGGTTGAGACAGGCAAATAGAAAAAGAAACTACAGTATCAGAAATATTAGTTGTTTTAAGTTTAAGTTCTTTAAGGTTTCGATGACACCTGCCTGAGTGTTTGGTGAAATATTCAACATTACATCTCTTCCATAGCAATACAAAAACAAATCTGCGACTAGAGTAGGACAGCTAGTACTCATGGGGAAACCAACAATGTGTACATAAACAGTCCTTCCGCACCTGACGCAAATAATATCTAATACGAACATAAATGATTCACAAATTTCCTGGCAAATCCACATAGTCTAATTGTATTAGTAGTAAATGTCGTGATGTCCCGTTGGTTTTTCGACATAACTTGCATTTTGAAATTAGTAATATTAATTATTAGAATAGTTCAAACAAATAGTTTTTTGACATATAACAAATCGATGATAATATCGCCCAATAATATCCTCAAATTTATTTCAGAATGACGAAGTAAAACAAGAAAATGAAATTTTGTTTAATGTTATGCATGCAGGTTGAACGTCAAAATGATGCTGTATAAATAAATGGAGACGCTAATTTTAATGTTTTACTATTTTTTAATGGTACTAATACAAATAAAGATGGCATATGTGTATTAATTAATCCAACATTTCGATTTAACCTTATAAAATATACGGATATGGTCAGTAGCAGATAATTAATGCTCGAATACACCAAAAAATCATCTGCCCAAACTTCAATAATCAGTTATTTTGGCATGTCATCACTAACTCTCCAAATGGAAAAACAACTAAGTGCTTATCTTTATCATAATCCATGGGAACCGAGGCATCCAATAAACTGGCCAGATCAACATTCTGGTCAGCTATAATTTTACATTTAATTGTCTGAGCTACAGAATCCACGTTTGCTTTTGGAGCTGCACCATCCACAACCACTTTAGTATCATCCACAAAAACATTGACTTTCACGGGTGCATCGCCACTGTTACACGCTGCTGCAGCTGCACCATCACCAACCTATTTAGTACCACCATCACCAACATCGACTACCACGGGTGCATCGCAACTGGTAACCATAGATGAACACGCCAACCTCTAGCATCTCGAATTAGGGGCAGCAGACAGAAAAGTCGAAACGGCTCGCTTTCCACGATGCATTGTCCGGTTGTGCGATATGACAGCGAGTGTTGTTCACCCTTTTGAGAATGGTATCGGTACCCATACAATTGTGAACATTCGCGATGTTTTGCAACACATTTTTGGTATAAACTATAATACATTGTACGTGTACACAGATTGGAAATTCAACCATACATTTTCGCAAGAATAATATAAAACCGCAAATTAAACTGTAGTTAGATATTAATACAAGGGTGATGCGTTAGTGCCCGTCATATCGGCCCGAGACCCAAGTATCGACCCAAAGGCTTTAGCATCACCCATGTTTTAATATTTTTTTCATATATATACGCATTTTCTCATATATACAGATATATATGTATTATGGGGCTTCTGGACCAACATTTTTTTTACTCGAGATTTGGTCCAACAACCCCAAAATACATATGAAAAAACGCCTACAACAAAGTGCTGAAATAAGCTGGGTTAGAGTTATATTCTGAGAGTTTTTAATATATGAAAAACTCATATGGGTCATGGGGGTTCTGGGCCAAACCTCTCATTTGGTCCAACAACCCCATAATACATATATGAAAAACTCCTACCACAAGGTGCTGAAATAAGCTGGGTTAGAGATATTCTGAGATTTTTTAATATATGAAAAAGTCCTACCACAAGGTGCTGAAATAAGCTGGGTGAGAGTTATATTCTGAGATTTTTTAATAAAAGTTGATTTGTTATTAAATTTACACCCAAATCAACAATTTTCTGAGCTTGAATACGAAGGTGGTGGATCATACTCAAATACATTACTAAAACAATAAATCACACACTTTTTAGACTTTTTTGTAAGGTGTATTAAATAAACGTGACTATACAAGTACAAATATATTTTTTATAATCTCTTTGTCCAACGTACTTATCTTTGTTATGTTAACAAATTTTGGATAAAAAAATATAGTTTGACTAACACAGTTGGATTATGTTGTTTTTTTATCTCAAACCTCAATACGTCTAAATCTAAGACACTCGGCGTTGTACGACTTTAACCTCCAGTATTCATGTTTCATTCTAATCAAATGAGCACCAAAACTAATACATATTTGATACCTTGCATAAGTGCCTTTTCCACATTTTAGGCACGGTAATACATGACTTTTTTTTAATCTGTATTTATGCAAACTACAATAGTCAGAATCTTTTGTCGGCTTGCTTTTACAGGGTTCACGTAATCCAATTTTTAGAAATTGACAAACATTGTTTTCCATTATCTTTTTTGTATATAATTATTTTATATTTACGAAATTTTATTTCTAATAACAAAGAAAGAATGGAAAACGAGGAGACTATAAAAAAAACATTTTTAATACACCTGTTTGAAACAGGTGTAATAGATAAGCAAACTCTATCTAACGGTATTAACGCAATAAAGCCTTTGAAAGAGGTTAATTCTCAAAAAGAGGTTAATTTACATCAGAGACGACGTGCTAAAAAAACAACGTAATAAAGAAAAGCAGAGATATGCTAAATTACAAAAAAATGTTATAAATGAACTGAAACAAGAGCTTAAAGATAGAGAATTAAAGCGGTTAAAACTGCTTAAAAATGAATATATTATAAATGGACTGGAACAAATTTTAAAATATAGAAATTCTACTTCAAAATTGGTCATTAAAGATAAAAAATTTACTTCAGAATTGGTCTTTAAAGATAAAAATGTTACTTCAGAATTGGAACAAAAGCAATATGCTAAATTACAAAATGTTCTAAATGAACTAAAACAAGATAGAAAATCTAAAGAACCCAGTATGAAACAAGTTGAAAAAGTGCAATATGCTAAATTACAAAATGTTCTAAAACAAGGTTTTAAAGATAGAAAATCTAAAGAACCCAGTATAAAACAAGTTGAAAAAGTGCAGATAAAACGAACAAGCCTTACCAAATGCGGATACTTCAAAGATTTTGAGATGATAATGGGTGGAAAAGATTTAGATACAAACAAATATCCAGTGAACTGGAAAAGATGAACGGTATGACATGGGATATAGTTGCAAAGTTAAACTTAATACACAACGAAAGCACCCCACCAAAAACAATCATAGCAGTTTTAAAAAGCAAACAAAATGCTATTTTTACAACAAATGATTTGAGTCAACTATACGACGAAGCGTCCGATGAAATTTTAAAGAAGTTAGATACATTTATCAATACAGCGTCTGGTTTAACCGTTGATAAATGTATTATGTTGTATTTGAATATCGCAAAGTACGATCCCATTCGAGGGTCATCTTACCTTCCACTACCAAAAGTAATATTGAATAAAAGAGTATGCATAAACGTAAAAAATAACGATGAACGATGTTTGATGCACGCAATAAAATCAGCTTTGTATCCTGCAAAAGACCACTCTGACAGAGTATCAAGTTACAACAACTACCCGGATCTAAATATGGATGAAGTAAGTTACCCAGCCGGCGTAGATCACATTGATAAAGTAGAAAAAAATAACAACCTGGCTATAAACGTGTTTGGATGTTTGAGTACAGGTAAGTTTAAAAATAAAGTACACATCTCACCATACAAACTTTCAAAACAACCCGATAATATGAAAAGAACAAATATTCTTTTATTCACTAACGAAGATATGACAAAATCCCACTACTGCTGGATAAAAAACTTTAATGGATTGCTGTTTGATACAAGCAAACACCGATGCCGTATTTACTTTTGTCAAAGATTTTTACAGGGATTTTCAGTTGAAAAATTACTACTAGACCATGATGAGTATTGCAAACGAATAAACACAGGATGCCAGGCGGCGAAATATCCCAAACAGGGATCCACTGCTCATTTCAAACATTATACAAATAAATTTAAAGTACCATACTACATCACAGCGGATATTGAAACTGTCTTAAAACCATGCAACAAAACAGCAGGAGATAAAACCACTTAACACATGAACACATCCCATGTGGAGTAGCATACCAAGTTGTAAGATCCGACGGAGTAACTTTACCCGCTGTTGTTTTACATGGCGAAAATTCAATCGAAAAGTTTGTTAAGAAGATGCGAGAAGAAAAAATCATAATAAACTCAAAGATTGATGATCCACACCCCATAGCAATGACAGAGGAAAATTGGAAAGATTATGCTGAGGCAATCGAGTGTGGAAGCTGTTTTAAGGATTTTCCAAAATAAAAGAGAAAAGCACTGGGTAAAACAAATAGAATACATGACATTTTTACAGGAGAATATATATATACAACGTGTAAGAGCTGCTCATTGAAAATAAAACCCCAAGCAGGAAAAACACAAATACCAATCGTGATGCACAATTTGAAAGGATATGATTGTCACCTTTTGCTGAAACAAGCCCACAAAACATTTGGTAAAATATTGAGAAATTTACATCGTTCAAGATAGGACAATTTAAGTATATTGACAGTTTGCAAAATTTTCTTGAACACATCTTTGGCTAATTTGGTAAAGTCAACACCCGAAGAGAAATTTAACATAACAAAGAAAGAATTTGAGAACAACAAGCTAGATCCGGTTTTATACCATGCACGTAAATATGCTTTTAAGGATGACAGAGATTTGGTTTTGAGAGAGAAGGTTGATAAAAGTTAATTCATCTTTTAAATAACCCGGATGATATTGATTTTGGTAGTATGTTTATCGACGGTAAAAAGCAGGACAAGGAAGCCCAAATAACACTAATAAAAAACTACGTCGACAACATGAATGAACATGGTGAAAGTCTGAAATAACTTCGGGCGGTACTTTGCAGATAAAATGTCACTACAAGGTATGATTTGCAAATTTGGACATACAATTTCCAAAGAAAACATGATCGATATTGATATGAAAAACACACATCCGACTTTATTATTATGGTATTGCATTGAAAATGACATTCCATGTAAATCGCTGCAAAGTTATGTCTCAAACCGCGAGGAACAAATATCTGACTTGATGAAAGCACGTAACATGGATCGTGACACTGCTAAGAAAAAACTACTTGCAATAATCAATGGCTCACCCACCCGACTATACAAACCCGACCCCATGTGGTTTATGGATTACTGCAATGAGATGAAAAATACTATTAACATGGTATCGGAAAGGAACCCCACACTTTACGAAATAGCTAAAGCCTCTAAAGCAAAAAAGAATAGAACAGATAACATCGGTGGTACAACTATCAGTATGTTGATGTGCATGCTTGAAAATAACGCATTGATGTCGGTGTACGATTATCTCACCGAACAAAATATTGAAGTAGCTTCTTTGGATTGATGATTGATGATTTACAAAGGTGATTACGATATATAAAAAGTACTTGCAGGATGCTCTGCAAGAGTAAAACGAGACTGTGACTACAGCATTACATTTGCAGTCAAGGAAATGGGAGGATATGATATCACACTTCTTTCAAATAAAATAACAAATCCGGATATGAGTTTGCTCATCCGAAAGGGTGTTTATCCGTACGAATATTTTGATAACTTTGAAAAATTTAATGAAACACAACTACCGCCGATAGAATGTTTTTACAGCAAACTAACTGACAAAAGTATATCTGGTGAAGATTATCAACATGTCCATAAAGTATGGAAAGAGTTTTGGTGTAAGACACTTTGGGATTACCATGACTTATATCTAAAGACCGATGTTACACTGCTAAGCGATGTATTTGAAAACTTTCGTAGCAAATGCATAACAGCATACGAATTGGACTCACTACATTACCAAACAGCACCTGGATTATCTTGGGATGCATTGCTGAAAATGACAGGAGCAAAACCAAAGTTACTATCGGATCCAGACATGCATTTATTCATAGAGAAAGGTATGCGCGGTGGAATAAGCATGGTGTCAAAACGATATTCCAAAGCTCAAAATAAATACGTCGAAGGTTACGATAAAACAATCGAAGACAAATTCATAACATACTTGGATGCAAATAATTTATACTGAGATGCGATGAGTAACCCACTCCCATATTCTGATTGTGAATGGCTTGAGCGCAGGAAGACTGTAAATCAAGAAGAAACGGGGTTTAGAAAACCAAAAAAAGGTAAAGGACAGATTCTTGAAGTAGACCTGGAAGTACCGGAGTCGCTACACGGTTATTTCAACGATTATCCGCTTGCACCGGAGAAGATGATAAAAAAACAAGAATGTTTGTCACCATATCAAGATGGGTATGCAGCTTCGAGCAAAAAGTTCGTTCCCAATCTGTTTGACAAAACAAAGTATATTGTTCACCATGAAACATTAATATTGTACTTATCGCTTGGAATAAAGTTAACCGAGATTCACAGAGTGTTGGAATTTAATGAAAAGGCATGGATGAAACCGTATATTGATATTAATACAGAGTTGAGAAAACAAGCTACATCCAAGTTTGAGCAAGATTTTTACAAGCTAATGAATAACTCAGTCTATGGTAAAACAATGGAAAACGTCCGCAAGCGCGTGAATATAAGGTTGGTTCGGACTGAGGAATGGAATACTGATCAAATAAAAAAAAACTGATAGCAAGTCCAAACTCTGTCGGGAGAATGCATATCACAGACGAGTTATCTGCAGTGCACATGCACAAAGGAGTGGTATTGTTTGACAAACCCATTCACACTGGAATGGCGGTTCTTGATATATCAAAGACAATAATGTACGATTGGTATTATTACGTTTTCAAGAAAAAATACGGTGACAAATGTGCATTGCTATACACTGACACATATGGCTGGAATGAAGAACGAATTTGATCTGAGCAATTACACAAAAGACCATATGCTATACGATGATACAAATAAAAAAGTCATGGGTAAAATGAAAGACGAGTGCGCAGGAGTACCTAGAAGAGAATTTGTGGGTTTGAGACCCAAAATGTATGCAATTCAAAAAGAGGATGGATGCTTGATTAAAAGAGTCAAAGGTAAAACACGACCAGTCGTTAGTAAACAGCTCACAATGGATGATTTCAAAGACTGCTTATTCAACAAAAAAATACATAACGCAGACATAAACGTGATAAGATCAAAACAACATAATGTATGCAACATGACTCTAAACAAGATAACATTATCGGAAAAGTACGATAAAATATACATACTGTCCGATGGCAAGACAACAAACGCACTTGGTAATTACAACAACCGATATCACCATGTTATCTCTAAAAAGATACATAGCACGTATCCGTATCACGACATACGCGTTTGGGTATCATCAGGAACAATAAGTAGTTCTTCTTTGACAAATCCTCTCTGAGGCGCTGGTGCTTTCAAATAATATACTCTTATACCTTGCGTTATCATATAACTATTAATCTTGTGAATATCAACACTCCACATTGGATCAGTTGCTCTGCGTCTTCCACCTTCTTGTTCCCCGGGTTGATATAAATATCTTACACTGGCATTCATACAGATAGGATCATCTTTTAATGTTTTTGTTTCAACAGGAGGGGGATTTTTTGTCTCCACATTTATTGCTTTGACAACTTCTGGTAATCTTTTTACCCACTCTCTGTTGCGTTTTTGCGAATCTATTTCTTTAGCATACTGATAACCAAACAATCTTTCAGCTAATGTTCTGTTCAACTATCGATGCAATTTTTGTATTACAATCTGTTATTCAGAAGATATTAAATGAGAAAGGTCGATTGTATTGTGCATTTGTTGATTTGAAAAAAGCTTTTGATAGCGTTTATAGGAATGCCTTATGGCTAAAACTTTATGAAATAGGCATAAATGGAAAGCTACTTAGAATAATAAGAGACATGTACTCTAAAGTATAATCGTGTGTTAAAAGTTGCAATAGTTATTCAGATTTTTTCGAATGTTCAATCGGTCTAAGGCAAGGGGAGGTAATTTCCCCGATAATTTTCTCCCTTTTCGTTAAAGATTTAGAGTTATTTTTACAAAATGATATTAGTTCAGGTCTTACTATCGACGATATTACTCTTATTCTTCTACTTTTTGCTGATGATATGGTTTTAGTAGGAAAATCACCTGATGATTTGCAGCAAAATTTAGATTTATTACTAGCTTATTGTAATAAATGGGGATTAGAAGTAAATTCCGTCAAAACCAAAATTATGGTTTTTAGGGAATGGGGCCAATTAAGACAAAATGAGTCATGGACATATAACGACAACTTCTTAGAAATAGTAAACGATTTTAATTATCTGGGAGTTATTTTTAATTATACCGGAACATTTGTTTTAAATCAACTAAGTTTAGCAGGGAAGGGTTTAAAGGCTTTACATATATTAATTGCTAATACTAAGAAGTTTAATTTTAAACCGAAGACAATGTGTCAATTATTCGACTCCTTTGTTGGATCCATTTTGAATTATGGTTAGCCTTGGGGTTTCTAAGTCGAAAAAAATTGAAAGGATTCACTTAAAATTTTGTAAATATATTTTAAATGTTAAGACTTCTACTAGCAATGCGGGTATTTACGGGGAACTTGTGCGGTATCCTTTGTATATATTGCGCTATGTTAGAATCGTTAAATATTGGTGCAAAACAGTTAACTCTGACAATATTATAATATCTACTATTTACAATAATTCCGTCAATAACGTAATAATTGGACTGGGAATGTTAAATAGCTTCTAAACGAGTATGGTTTTGGCTATGTTTGGAATAATCCAAATAGTGTTCCTTTGAAAACATTTCATACTGTCTTTGAACAGCGTTTAGTCGATTATTTTGTTCAAAAGTGGAATAGCGATGTTGTAAATAATAGAGTTTTGTCAATGTATTTACATTTTAAAGGTAATTTTGAATATGAACCATATCTCGATATTTTGCCATATTAGTTGCGAATTGTTTTATCAAAACTAAGACTGTCGTCGCATTCACTGCGAATTGAAACTGGGCGCTACACACAGAACAGATTAGAAAGAAATCAACGTTATTGTACCATTTGTAATTCTATTGATTTCGAAGATGAATACCATTTTGTTTTGATTTGTCCTGTATATGTTAATATAAGAAGAACATACATTAAAAAGTACTATTATAAACGTCCAAGTGTTTAAAATTCATAGAGCTAATGAAAACACGTAATAAGAAAGAGTTGTTTAATTTATCTTGGTTTATAAAAGAAGCATTTGATTCTTGTAATGATTTATTGTTTAATCAAAACTAGGTTTATCCTCGAATGAAAACTATTATCAATTAATTATTTATGTTATTGCTTTTGTGATAATTCTCTACCTGGATCAACTGGTAATAATTTTGGATATTTTAGATGCCGGCTGTATATATTCTCAAATGCTTTGGCAACTTCTTTACTATCCTTGGAAGTCAGTGGCTCTGCTTCTTTGTATCTACTCGCAATAGCAACCACAGTCAACGCATATTTATATGTCTTGCGTCATGCGTTTAAAATAACAAATCAGCTTGATGCGCTCCATTCTTAGTAGAAACATCAAACCTGGGTCTAATTATTTTCTTTGGCGCGGGTAAATAAATCTGCCACATAGCTTGTTTTTTTTTAAAAATTCTAATGCCTGTTTCTCACTGACATCAGCCTCTTTTGCCAATTTTTTAACTCCTGAGTAACCTCTCCAAATTCCTTTTGGGCTGTAATAAATATTTTCCATTTTTTCTACCTAAGATTAAAATAATTATATCAATTTATTCGCCACAAATCCAGTTGCAGCCATGCCCACCACAATAAACATAGTCTCTCTATTCTGTTGATCCGGAGATGGAGTATAAAAATCACTCAACTTAGGCTCCGGTTCCAAAAGCAATTCCACGCCGATTGTGCTGCTTCCTATTGTTCTACGGCTTTGTCATGTCTTTGTCTTTCCTCATCTGAATGCGTTTGTTAATGCGCCACCTATCATCATTGCTACTGCGCTTGCCATTTATTTTTATATATATAGTATAATTTTTTAAAATTACTTTATAATATCCGCAGGAATAATACCTTGCTTAATCAACATATCCCTCGTAGCCATTGCAAACAGTATATCTATGGACAGCATCCCAACATCTCCCATATTAAAATCCACTTTGGGAGCTGTTTTTTTTTTAGTAGTTTTTTGACAATCTCAGAATATCCAATAGTTAAAAATGTTTCCACTCCAGCGTGATACAGCATATTTGCAATTTGTTTTCCGTCAATACTTGTTGCCATTTGTTTTTATATAATTTCTTTTTTTAAATCAAACTTGGTTTTTGGTGCATGCAAAGCAACAGGTTGTGTAGCAACATGCGTAGCAACAAATTTCTTGTTATGGATATACAAACCTAACCCAGCAATGCCTAATAAAAACCACACACACTGCGGAATATAATTTGTGTATACATTTATTTTGATTTGTTCTGGTTCCTCTTCACCTATTGTTATTTTTGTTATTTCATCATGCTTTGCATCCTGTGCGTGCTCTACCTGAAGCAAACGCTTTGCTTCCTTGCCGCTGCTTCCTTTTTTCCAGCCTCTATTCGTTTTGAATTTTTTACTTTTTGTTGTTCAACAGGTTGTATAGCAACTTCACTCTTTTGGTTCTCCATCATTTATATTATCTGTATTTTTTTTTTTAAATCAATATGTCTAACAGTTGTCAGTATCGCTGTAAATGGCGCTAAGCACATCCCATACTTGTAAAACAACTCGCAACAAGCTTTTGTTAAAGCATGATTAATAAATGGGTCTTCCTCCAAATCTTCTATCAGTTTTGGTGGATTGATTACATTGAAATAGTTTGATACTCCCATCACATACAAGTTAATAAAAGAATTGCCTAAAGTCTTGGTCATACTTGCCCAAAGCCGTAATTCATATCTGCAGTAAAGTTTGTTAATTTCATCCGGGGGCATGCTATCTATATTCGTGAGTTGTAGATCTCTACCTAAATATTGACGGCTACCACCGCCAGCCACTATGGCTGATAATCTTTCTTTTTTTTTGTTTCTTGTTGCTTTGATTTATCTGTGGAACGTTCCGTGAAACCTTCCGGTATGACATCTTGTAATAGTTCTTCCGCATTCATTTTTATAGAAGTAATTTTATTTTTTATCTTGGAATAAATATAAAACACAAAACAACCGGATGCGATATGCACCATGCAACTAGTAATTGTTAGTATTGTTAATAGCATTGTTATTAACATTGCTATTTTTTATTAACATTGTTAATTTTTTTATTAGCATTGCTACTTTTGCTGCAAGCATTGCTATTAGCATTGCTACTTTGCTCTGAGCATTGCTATTAGCATTGCTACTTTGCTATGAGCATTGCTATTAGCATTGCTACTTTGCTATGAGCATTGCTATTAGCATTGCTACTTTGCTATGAGCATTGCTATTAGCATTACTACTTTGCTATGAGCATTGCTATTAGCATTACTACTTTGCTATGAGCATTGCTATTAGCATTGCTACTTTGCTATGAGCATTGCTATTAGCACTACTATATTCCCCGATATTTTCATTATATTTTCATGCTAGTATTGCTATTAACATTGTTACTTTGCTGTTAGTATTATTATTAGCAACAGTTAGAAAAAATAGCGTAATTATTCAACCCAATAGCCAGTTGGTTGGTCAGTCATCAAAATTAACTTGGAATATTTAGTCTTTGCTAAAGCTTTTCTTATTCTGGTTCTCTCCTCCAGCGTCGGAATAACATCAGTCTCTCTCAAACAATTTTCAAAACTATCTCTGTCCTTGGTGTAAAACATACACAACCATTTTGCTTGCTCCCTCAAATCTTTCAATACAGAATTATATCTCTGTGAAATGACCCACGCTGATTGTTTGGCGTGACGACCAGAGAATGCCAACTCTGACAACATATCTTTTTTCTTTGTTAATTCTTTTGTGGCGGAGCAATCATCAATGATGTAAAGTGTGGGCTTGCCAGCATATTGTTTGAAAAATAAACGCAACAGTTCTTGTAGCATTTCTTTGCCGTTGCTGACGGGATAGACAATTGTTATTTTTTTATCTCTCGGGTGTCTTATATCACCTATCCAGGGTCTATTTTTATAAGACTCGTTCCACTCTATGGTTGGACACAAAATAATTATATGTTCAAAAAATCCAACATACTCTTGTTCGAGTATGTCAAGAACAAACTCTTTTTTACCGCAGCCTGTCTGACCACAGAAAATGGCACTGTGTGGATATTTAGGATATTTAGTATAGTACTCCTTCGAATCTTCTATCTTTGAAATTGATTTGCGCATCTTGTATTATATATAGATAAATATTTAAAGATGGATCTGCTTCTGCTTTTTTATTTATAAGTATCGTTATGCCTTCACTGCCGTTTTCTATTTTTCTTCCACTGCCGTGTAATAAATTGTCATCGCATGTTCTAAGTTCAAGCCACAAAGCATACGATTTTGTAAGATAGGTCTTAAGAGAAACATTGGCAAAGCATAAGTCCCTCGCCACTATGTCTGTCTCTTTGTTTCTTTTTGATGTCAAGGCAAAATATTTGTTGATTTCATCCCATTGTTGATATTCCCCCATGCCCAGACTATACAACTGATTTGGTATGCCCGCTATTGTCATTTCAACCTTTTCAATCTTTGGGTTGTAAAAAAATTCCGTGTCTGTTATGTCTGGGTCTTCAAACAGCATTAAAATACCTTTCATGCTCCGTGCTGGTACATTAATGTTGATATTCCAAAGGGTATCAGATTTGTTTGCTTTTATTTTTCTATATCGCAAGATACGATCATAGAAAAATGACATCTTACCATCGGTTTGCTGTTTTATTTGTTTGGTTAATTCAACATCACTTACCATATCAAATTCCAAGCAGATATTATTTATTACATAAGATGCATTAACATTACTGCTTTTGATAACTTTGTTATAATCGTTAAACGTTAATTCATATTCTAACCTATCACCAAGCCCCGCTTGATAAAATGGCATATGACTTTCTAACATTTCAAAGTCCAGCGGAATACAAAATCTATTTCCATAAGCTGTTGCTACAGCTTCATCATCAGCGTCTGAGGAAGCATCATCTGCACCAATTCTATGTTTTAGCATGTTTACCTCACTAACACCTTGGTAATGCATGTTTAATCGTTCGGTGGGGCATTTCCATGAATCTACATAACAATGATATATATAACTGTCGTCTATGGACAAGACTTCATTGCCACTTATTCTTATTGTCATTTTTTTCACAACTGCTCTACCCAGATTCTTGTATATAGTAGCGTTGGCGTCTGTAGTTTCAAGTTCTATTTCAAAGGCAAGACGAGCAGTACGTGGAACTATCAAATAATTAGTACTTAGATTGGGAAACCTAACAAGCAGTTGCTGGTTTTGGTCTATTGTTGATGGATTATTAGTTATTACTACACTTGTGCGGATGCCATTGGTAGCATAAGGCTCTCTTAGTTTTCTATAAGGGTTGAGTTTGTTTCCGTATGCAGACATTGTTTTTTTATTTTTTGAATATAAATTTTTTAAAATTAAATAAAATAAACAATGGCTGACTTTGACAATCCTACGTTTGATTCAGATGATGTTGGAGATGTGGATAACCTTATAAGTAGTATGCTGCGTGATGAAGAAGAATCTGGTACATTCAAAGACAAATTGTAAATGAAAATAACTATATTGATCAGCTTCAAGGAAAAGATAAAACAGAAGAACAGCGTACACAAAAAAAGATGTTAGTAGATCAATTCTTTACCGGAGTTAACGCTGAGATCAGCGGAATTGATTATAAAGATTTCAAAGTGGCTAAGGACGAAAACGGTAGAACAATGTTATATGCAGTTCAGTTTGGGACGGATGATGTTCCACTTACCCATTATAAGATAAATAAACCAGTCGAGTTTTATGCGCTGGACACTCTACTTAGAAAACATGGTGTTAACTTCATCAGAAACCCTTTAAAAATTTATGATTATTTAGTTCCAAGTGAAAGACTGGCTCGGGGTAGGGCAGAATGTGCAACCTTGGTAAAAACAAGAGATACCCTCACAAAAGCAGGAGAAGATATACCAATGAAAACTGTTTCAACAACTGGAGATGTACAAAATACAGTAAATGCTGTAAATACAATTGAGAGTGATTTGAGTAATACAATAGATGAAACTCATCCTAAAACTGCTGTTCAACCAGAAGGTCTAACAATGCGAGAGATACGAGAGATACGAGGTTTAGATAAGGTATTGCAAAGCTTCCGTGGAGAACTTACTAATAACTAACGAAAGAAAATCAAAAATTAAATATTTATCTATATATAATACAAGATGCGCAAGACTGATGATGATGAATTTCAGATAAAAAGAATTAGCGATCGCATCAAAGACCTTGAAGATGAAAGAAGTGCGCGACTTGAATCGGCGAGTGAAAACAAAGAAGCATTACGCAGTCAAATAAACAGGATAAAAGAAACTATAAATAAGGTGTTAAAAAAAGACACAACATTGGGTGAGAAAATAAAAACATTATTCAGAGAGCAAGGTAATTACTATTGTTAGTATTTTGACTGCGTTTGGTATGATTATTGGGGTTTTAGTTGAGGCCATTATTCCTACAACGGGAGGATGACAACACCTGCCCCAAAATCTGATCCATCAAGTGTCGAGGACTGGATAAAAAACAACTAAGTAATCTTGGTAAACTCCCGCTAATTTAGCTGGAAAAGCTGCTGCAGCACTTCCAGGAATTATTGGTTCTATAGTATCATGGTTTCTGTCTGCTACAGGTAAAGTTGTTAATTGGTTTGGTAACAATCTATGGGCACTGCTTGTTGCCGTTGTTGGGTTACTATATGTGGCAGCCAAAGAGTGGTTCAATAAATCTCATAAATGAGTAATGCAAGACCTACTAAGATACTGCCAACAATTATAGTTGTTTTGTTATCTTCGTGTTCAATCGCTATGTTTTTCATCTCTGGTGGGTTTGGATGCTCCACAGTTTTACGTATCAATGATTTATCAAAGTCAGACGATTCCGGTAGAATTTTTTTTGTTGTGGTGCCTTGAAAAAGTTGAACAATTTTCGGTGGTACTGGTTTTACATACACATCATTATTCAATCCTAATGCTTGCGCATCGGTTGCTATTACAATTTCATTATTGTAGTCTTGTATTGTTCCGATTCTCAACTCCATGTCACTCGGAGACATGTACAATCCTCTTCCATAGACAAAATTGACTTTGCTTCTTGCATATTTTAGGGTGGTTTCATATCTTGAAATTTGACTGGGCAAGTTGATGGGGCTATTTATTGCGTCCTCTACATTTGCTAGAAATTGTTTCTGTGCATCAAATGCCGTTCCAGTTCCAAGTAAATCTGTTCTTGTTTGTGATTGTGAGCTAAGGATTGCCCAGCAGTATGTTCTTATGCTGTCATTTATTCTTTCTAATTCTGTCCTTGTGAAACCGGATGAACTATCTAGTATAAAAGAAGACCAACTATTGTCAGCCTCAAAACCTTGTGCTATGTAGTCAATGTGATATGTTTTATCGCTCTCATAGACTGTAAAACTCATCGTTTTGTTGTCGTATATAGAATTTATAAAAGGATGATAACCAATATTTGTCCAGTAATTATAAATTGTTCCTAGACCGTCATTATAGCTTTGTTTCTGTCTCCAGTCAGCATACATATCAACGTTAAACTCCTCCCTATTCTATCGTATGCGTTTCGGTTATATGTATTATCAAACGCATTCCAATTTGAGTCTTGTGGAATTGCTATACCCATCTCAAATAATATTCTTCTAACTTGGTAATAGACATGAAATCGAAATAACGAACCAACCAAGGAACCAGCTTTCAGATGATTGTTGAAATCAATACCACACTCAGTTGTCGCACACCAAATAGCAAAATTCAACTGGTTCTGCCAAAATCACATCCAATCTGTTCCCCAGTGTTGGACTATAACATCTGATCTGACATATGGGAGTTTGTATTTTTCAAAAACATTGGGGAATGATGCTTTAAAGCCTTTACCGTCTGATGTAATGACTATGTTTTGATTTATTATATCTATCACTTTTTTGCTGAAAGTACTTGAATAGAGAGCATCTGAACTATATTTAAATTCTTTAGAAATATTTTTTTTATTTATATATATATTAAAAAATGTTTCACACAATTGCAAACATAGACAACTCTATTAATTTACAACAGTATATCGATAATAGAGATGGAGATAAGCGCGTTGGATTAAAAAGTTTTACATACACTATCGGTTGGTATAATATTAATCATGAAAACATAAAAACACCAGACCATACGTATTATATACCAGATGGACTCCATAACTTTCAACAGTTGGCAAATATATTTGAAGGACTGAATATTACCCTAATCGTTGATGCACAGAATGGTATAGCCTCTTTAGAAACGCCAACAGAAACACAATTAACAAGCGGTCTTTCAAAAATGCTGGGATTTATAGACAAAAATTCGGTGGGAAATACTCATATTGGAAAACAATCAATTGATTTAGCTCCTTATAAACAGCTATATGTTCATCTGGAACAAGTTAATACGAGTAGTAATTATTTCAATGATATTCCAAGCACTATTATAGCGGTTATACCTGTGGTAAATAAGCAGTTTGGGGATATTGTATATACACGTTTTTATCCTGAATATTGCTGTCTTTCAAATGGTACAATTACTGAATTAAAAATAGAAGTCAGAGATGAGCATGGCAACAAGATAGATAATCACGACTTGCCTTTGAGTTGCGTTTTAGAATTTATTTAAAAAATTATATTTTTTTATAAAAAAAATGAGTATATTTGGACCAACAACACCTGAAAAAAGAGAGGAATTAACCAATCATATTCTAGATTTATATAAGCGAGTTGGGTCTATTGCTAACCAAGTCTATAATCTTAATTATGGAATTATTACAATATTTGCAGAGGCTAAGGGTGCACTTACATTGGGTAAAGTATTCTCATTTGGTAATGGGGGAAGAGAAACTAATGTGGGGTATGTGATGACACGCCGTGGGCGGATTATGTGAATAGGTTTATCAAGTGATCCTATAATTGGTGACGTGTCTGTAGTGGTCACTGTCAATGGTGTTGAAGAACCAAATTATGGTAAAACGCTTACCACCCCACGCAAACACGATAACTTTGATATACCTTTAGATATTAGTGCTGGTTCTGTTATTAACTTTGTATGCAAGGTTGCCAACGCTAACACTGTGAATACGATGGCGTCATTATTAATTGAATTAATTTAATTTTTTCTTATTAAAAAAAGAGAAGATTTAAAAATGGGACAATTGACGTATGAAGAATTATATCAAATAAATCAATTAAAAGGTTATGATATTCCAATGGAAAAATAGAACAAAACTTTGGAATCAGTCATTAAAAATTAAAAAGAATATGGGAATGGACTTTTGCATATGAGCATTATTTGATAGACAATAGAAAAAACTATAGTTTTGAACGTTAGCATTAGACAAATTAATAGCTTTAGATAAGCATAGAAAAAGTTTACCAACGTGGGACGGTGTATCAACTCCAAAAAGTTTCCCAACGTGGTTCGATATTTCAACTCCAAATTTTTTTTATATAGATAAATATATATATGTATTGGGGTACGACTGAATAAAAAAAAAGTATCCTCACTGCGCAATTTTCTTTCATATTTTATTATATTCGTGTTTATTCGTTGTGGTTGCCAACGCTAACGCTGTGAATACTGTGGCGTCATTATTAATTGAATTAATTTAATTTTTTCTTATTAAAAAATGAAGCAACCAAGTTTATATCCTGAGTTGCCAGTGGAAGACGGACACAATTATAGATTACATAAGATTTCAGAGATTGAACAGAAGTTAATTACAGAGCGAGACATACGCAAGTCTCTTTATAAAAAATATAAACGCGGTATTAATATCACAGATGGAATTGACACTACTTTAATATCTGCAGGTGTTATTATGGCTGGGATTGGATTTATTGTTCCAGTTTTGCTACCTTTGGAAATAGCAGCAATAGTATGTGGAGCTACAGGTGTTTGTATTAATTTTATCAGACGCAAGCTTAATGCAAAAGCTCAAAAACATTACGAAATAAAAACTTTGGCAGAGTCTAAGTTGAATAGCATAACAAATTTAATATCACAAGCAATGAGTGATGCACAGATATCTGAGCAAGAGTTTAAGTTGATTTTGGATGAGTTGAATAAATATTATAATTTGAAACAGGACACCAAAAAGAAAGCTGAAATTAGCGAAATTCAAAAAAAAGAACTAGTGGAACAGGGAAGAAAGGAAGCAATGTCAACCTTACAAAAAAAGTCTAAAAAGTGTGATTTATTGTTTTAGTAAGGTATTTGAGTATGATCCACCACCTTTGTATAGTTCTTAATTCTGGATGTGTTATTGTAAAAAAGAGTTTATTAAAACATATATTAAAACAAGCACTAGATATGTTACAAGATCAAGATTATATCAAAATCGCCAGTTTTGATAAACACAATCCAACGGACCTATTAATATTTCATAAAAATATTATTTTATATATATATAAAATGGATAAACTTAATTTGTTTATAAATGACAACGAGTACGAGATTGGGTTATTTGATATTAGATCAAAACTTGTAAAATATGTAGATGCTTATGCACAATCCAGCGGATATTGTGATTCGAAATGGATGCCAACACCTATGATAAAAGATTGTTTAGAAAATTTTGTAAAAGATTTGAAAGACGAAAAAAGTGATAATTTTAAAGTATTTGCGCCTATAGAAAAAAATGGTATAGATTATTATGTATTTGTTTTAGGACAACGTAGCGGGTTGTTTTAGTAATGATTTGAGCATGATCCACCACCTTCGTATTCAAGCTCGGAAAATTGTTGATTTGGGTAAATTTAATAACAAATCAACTTTTATTAAAAAATCTCAGAATATAACTCTAACCCAGCTTATTTCAGCACCTTGTGGTAGGAGTTTTTCATATATTAAAAAATCTCAGAATATAACTCTAACCCAGCTTATTTCAGCACCTTGTGGTAGGAGTTTTTCATATATGTATTATGGGGTTGTTGGACCAAATGAAAGGTTTGGCCCAGAACCCCCATATCCCATATGAGTTTTTCATATATTAAAAAATCTCAGAATATAACTCTAACCCAGCTTATTTCAGCACCTTGTGGTAGGCGTTTTTTCATATGTATTTTGGGGTTGTTGGACCAAATCTCGAGTAAAAAAAAATTTGGGTCCAGAACCCCCATAATACATATATATTACAGTATACGCATTTTCTCTTTTTTAAACCGTTACAATGTTATTTTTATCATATATAAAATGTGAATCAAATTAATTTCAGTTGAACCGATGAGCCAAATCACACATTTCCAAATAGATACACAGCAGGCCTAGATTTTTACGTTTTCTAAAAACAAAATGTTTCTAGTGGCGTAGCTACTTTTAGGCACTGCAAACTCCGACCAAAAACCTTTTTCCTGATAGGCTACAGTATGATCTTTTTATCCCCAAAAGTGTCTCCCAAAACTCGTCAGAGTGCACCATTTTACCAGCGGAAAAAGGTTTAAATATCGGTTATTCTTATTGATTAAGCTTTTTAAAATAATATGACATACAGTACACATACATAATAAAGCGTTACGATTGTTATATTAAGATAAAGTGTATCTGTTTTAAAAAAAGTGTATCTGTTTTAAAAAAATGACGTCATGTAACGTTTGTTCAGTCATCGTAAACGGGAAAGAAAATTAGGGGCGCAGCCAGACGGAAGGTCGGAAGCCGGTACCGTTCCATTTAGTGTTTGGAAGCCCGAGCATACCCCGGACCCCTTTCGCCGCTCAAATAAAATGTTCCAGTTTAGTCTGGATATATGTGTATTGTTCGCAGTTTGTAATTATTCATATATAAACGCATTTTCTCTTTATTAAATAGTTACAATAGTTCACAAAATAAAAATAACGGAAAAAGGGTAAAATAAAAGCAATTATATAGAAAGCAATCGCCAATACTCGTAACGATCATGTGACCGGTTATTATACCGGTCAGGTGACCGAGCCAATATGGATATGCATTTTCGGCCCGGTCACATGACCTAAATTTGGCGTATCGGACCGTATTTCGCATACGGCTCATTTCTCGAGAGCTTTATTGTAGGATAATTGTGTGCATATTGCGGGCCAAAAATGCGTATATATATGATAAATAGTTTTATTGTTTGGTTAATGTCTTGGTATTTTCTCTTGAAACAAGTTGAAACAAGCGATTCATTTCGAATAAACTTCACTTTTCAAAGACGCGATGCTAACGCGAACGCATCCATTATGCTTGAATACAAAATGAGTATTCCACTGTCTGAAAATACGCTGACGGTAGACACTTTTTCATCATTCTCCACCGGCATGTTATTGTTGGTACTATAGCGCCGGCAACAGTAATGCAAATATAAGAAACAACTGATTCGCTGTTTTAAGGGAATGCTGAAAGAATACTGTTAGACAGTGGAATCTACTTTAAAATACAAACTATCTGAAAACAAGAGGCCGAAGAGAGCATTACCACTCTACTTGTTTAAGGCTGTATTGTATCCATACGACTTCTTAAGGCTCTTTATCTCACCAATTCGGTGGAAATCAAGTATTAAAGCGGATGTGTACATGTGGTGGTGGTTGGATGGGGGCAGTTGTATGTTTGCGGGCGGGTTGGGGTGCGGTGGGGGGGTGTTAGAGTATCAAATATGACTTGGTGTATTCCAAGCGTTTTTGGTAATTCATTCTGTAAGAGTTTGGTAAAGATCAAATGAAAAAATAAAATTTTAAATATTCAAGTGACATAACATTGCTGTTTCTAGCCTGACACATGGCTAGTTTTTTTGAAAATAAAAGGTTCAAAAAAGAAAAATTGCAAAGGTGTGTGTGTGTGTGTGTGTGTGTGTGCGTGTGCGTGCGTGTACGTACATGTGCGTGTGTGTGTGCGCGCGTGTGTGTGTGTAGCGGGTTGGGGTGGGGGGATGGGGTACATGTTGTGTCATGGTGTGTGAGTCAGATATGGCTGTTTTTCAAGATTATTCAAACCCTTGTTGCTATATATACTCGGTAAACCCTTGTTGCTATATATACTCGGTAAACCATTGTTGCTATATATACTCGGTAAACCCTTGTTGCTATATAAAATCGGTAAACCCTTGTTGCTATATATACTCGGTAAACCCGTGTTGCTATATATACTCGGTAAACCCTTGTTGCTATATATACTCGGTAAACCCTTGTTGCTATATATACTCGGTATACTCGGTAAACCCTTGTTGCTATATATACTCGGTAAACCCTTGTTGCTATATATACTCGGTAAACTCTTGTTGCTATATATAAACCCTTGTTGCTATATATACTCGGTAAACCCTTGTTGCTATATATACTCGGTAAACCCTTGTTGCTATATATACTCGGCAAACCCTTATTGCTATATATACTCGGTAAAAAAGGAACTGAACCAGAAGTTATAAGTGAAGTTGTAAACCGGAATATACACACGACTATTAAAATGAATATATCGCTAACTGATACACATTTTATACATCGAAATCCAAAAACCTTTTTTAATTAGAGCCGAAAATGACAGAGAAATGATATCTCAAATCACGTAAGGTTCATCACTGAAAACGTGCAGAACAATATAATAGCAGCGGATATACTCAATGTCGAATGCAATGCATACTTTTTACACGGACCCTTGTGTATCTCTTTATCATGTTTATTTCAAACTAAAAACGGTTTTCAGGTTTAGTGCCTCTATCCAGTGATGTAGGCATTTCAAAATTACGACATGCATTGTGTCTCATTTATTATTAAAACGTTTGCACGATTTTAACACCGACCCCTAGGTCATTTACGATATCATTTCTCTGTCAGTTAATTCTCGAGTTTAATAACGTTTTCGATTTTTAAAATACCACAAAGATATGTTGCAGTGGTGTATGAATTATAACTATTATAACTATTCATTTGCTTAACATCATTTATCAACTCTAGTCCTATATATGTATATATGAACACGTCTGGTAAAGATCGGAGGCAAATAGAGCTAGAGTCTTAAAAAAGCATTTATAGCATTTTTAAATAATTAAAAAAACATAACTATGCTGCTTTGAAATAGTTCAGGTTTTATTCTATGACGGGATAACTTCATAAAATATGATAAAAAAATAAATAAAAATAAATGGTGTCGATAGATTTTTTATTTTCCTCCAAGATAGGGGAGCATATACATATAATTATAACATACAATACAAATTCAAAAATTTAACATAGACAAAAGTCTATGTACATATATAGAACAAAAATATATACATCAAGCATTACATGTAGTGTTACTGAATAATGTTCTATCAGGCTCAATTAGTTATGAGTACGGATCGAGTTTTAATAATACAAACGATATATATATTGATATGTATTACCATATGCATGACTCTTGTCGAAACGAAACACAAGATGACAAAACTGGTATAATCTACTCAGCTTAAAGTAGTATAACACTATTGAAAGTAGTGAACAGTACATTTTCTATTGTTTTGTACTTAATATCCCAAGTATTTATATATCTATATTTATCTATAGAAATAAACATAAATAGCATTCCCAACATGCAACACGTCATCCTAACAACGTCAGCTGCCTGTTGGCTTTAACAAAAAGCTTAACCATAATTGCATGACCCTTGTCGAAACGAAATACAAGGTAACACCTATCATACAGTAAAACAAGAGGTTTGAAAACATTTTGTGAATAAGATGAACAATTTTTAAGAGTAACTGTTCATTGTTTTCAGTACAGTAATTTCTGAAGCCAGCACGTAAGTCACAAATTTGATCATTGCTGCCTTTTGAGATAAATTTAGAAGATACACCAATACCTGCATTTTCTAAAATAGCTGACCATAACTTATTTCTGTAATCGTTATTTTTAGGACAAAAAAATATAATGTGTGCTACTTTATTTTCTACTACAAAATTGCATTCGATAAGTCTCATTTTTATTAAAGATATTAACAACGTGTTCTTCTTGCATAAGTAAACACAGTCATGCAGATATTTGCATTGCCTGGTATTCATATATTTTAGTCAAAACTGTTTTCCACACGAACTTTGATGGAAAGCTTGAGCTGCTAACAAATATATGCAAGTAATTAGATAACTCATATTTGACCAGTAACCTGTATATATCGGGAATAAAATCATGCGTTTGCTTGTCATTATTCAAATATCTCAATAATCTGTTTACAAACAATTGTTTCGCTATATACTTGCAAGGTAATCTGCATAACTGAGCGAAGAATTGTAGTTTTCATAATCAATTTCAGATTCAATTGACGTAAGACCAAGGGAACTTAACGCCATGTCTGTCCAAGTATACAGGGGTAACTTTTGTATAAATTTAATGCAAAACCGATGCCCACGTTCCAACAGATTTAAACCAGAAATTGATAAAGTGTTCCACAGCTCACACCCGAACAGTGATTTTGGCAGAACAACAGACTTATAAATTATTGTTAGTGACGTTGAAGGGTTAAGGCCATTTGGATGGAGCCCACTATTAATCAGGCTTAAGAAAGTACCTCTTAATTTCGTATTCGAATCACTCACATGTTGTTGGATGCTCAAATACTTGTCACAAATATTACCTAGATGATTATACTGTTCTACTTCATTAATGGTTTAATCACCAAGCAGCCAGCGTCTATCAGGTCTTTTAAAATCAGAATTTAATTCATTTAAGACTATAATGGCGCATTTTGTTGAATTATATTCGAATCGCCATTTCATGGCATATCTGTTACACATACTAAGCATGTTATCAAGACCGCATTTAGAAAATGAAACTAACACCGTGTCGTCAGCTACTGTAGGTGAACCAGCGTTTAGGTTAAACATACATAGCCCATAACCGCTTTGTTCTAGCTCTTTAATTAGACCATCTATGAACAATAAATACAACAAGGGTGAGCTTTTACCATCTTGCCTGGTACCCTGCAAGACATTAAACCATTTAGAGATATAACTTTGATTCCATACGCAACTCTTCATGTTGCGGTATATATCAACAGAAAATAAAAATGTTTTAGTATCTATGTTCATTTCATGATGCTTATAAAAAAAGAGCGTCATGCCATACAATATCAAAAGCTTGTCTAGAATCTAAGAAACAGGCAAACACTTTGCTATTATTTTCTTTACCATATAGAATACATTCTCTCAAAGAGAACGCTGTCATTGTACTTCCCAGTTGCTCTTGAAACCCCACCCTGTTGACAGCTTATTTTTGACAAGATTTCCGACTTCGAACGACTTAGTAAAATCACTTCGTATATTTTTAGTGTGGTTGGGGATAAAGTAATTGCCCTATAATTATTAGGGTCATCTTTACGCTATCTTCCACCTTTATGAAAAAGTTATTATAATGTCATTGTTCATGGAAATTGGTGTATATGTGTAGCACACCCATTGCAACACAGGAATTGTCGGCCTGGGGTAGTCGCATAATAATTCTCATTTCTTTTTATAAAAAAAGGCATTTTCACTAAGTTAAAGTGCTATCTTTGGTTTATATCACATTGTTGATCTATTTGTTACATTTTTCAAGCATTGTCATGTTAAAATTGTGAGTTTTTAATTTATTTTGCTTATATGGAAATGAGTGTATGAATACAATATTAAGGGCTATTACTAGTTATAGCCATAGTTATTGGGAGGGTCCAAATGTTTCGTAAGCTAGATCTGCTATGGTATTTTCGCTTAATTGCGCATGCGCTGTCTATCTACTTCCTTTTATCCTGCTGAAGCACACATGAGGTCTGGTACTTTTTCATTTGAGTATAAAACTGATTGTTCTCCCTTTTATTTAGTTGGCTTCTTTTTTCCTTTTGTTCTATCCTAATGCCCTGTTATTATACGGTATTTCGCCATAATTTATTCTCTTGATGCCTTGAAATTAATCCGATTTTTGTATATATAGCTTTTGTCAGTCGAGGAATTTAATGTCGACGCATGATGCTGTCTCGTTATCTCGTTAGGGAGGCACATCCACTTATTGCCTGTTGTCTGGGTATTGTTGTTTGTTTGTTTTTATGATCATTTGTGTTCATAGAAGTATTAATAATAAAATAACATAAATAAATAAATAATAATAATAATAATGATAATAATAATAATAAATAAATAATAAAAAATAAATAAAAAAATAAAAATAAATAAAGGAAGTAATAAAAAAGAAAGAAAGAAAGAATATATTAATCTGCAAGAGCATGTGATGAGCACACAGCATAATTTTGGGGGAAAGACGGGTTTGTGGAATCCTGATGCGATTATTTATGCATCTGACGTCGTACATTTGTTTTCAGAGTTAGGGTTTGAACGATATTACAGGAGCATCCGTGATTGCTTAGTACGTCAATTAAAATCGTTGGATCAAGTCATCTTTATCGTGTGTCTGGCGGAACATGATTCATTGGACTAGTACTTTATCAGGCCAGCCATGGTATGCTCTAAATAATATTCACATGTTGGCATCCTTTACTTTTCTCACAAATGAATGACCTAGAATTAACACAGCGTAAAGGCAGTGTAATGATATTTTATATGGGAGATATCACTATAAGAGGTGGTAAAATGACTCGGCGAGTGTATACACATTGGCTGTCGATTTATTGCAGAGGCAGTTTGTATTTTAGAATAAAACATTTCAGGTTACAAGTGGCCTACACTGTTTTGCCTTCGTATAGGTAAACATCATTATAGTACGTACCTTGATGTAGGCCCTGTATATGTGACGAAGACAAAGAAGAAAGAAGATACATATTTAAATAGATAATCAAAGAAGTAATTATTTAATAAATACAGACAGGCTTGTAGCTTTAGCTGTCATAAAGTTATAAATATATAGTTCGAGCTACGGATAATATTACATAACCGGGAAATGGTACTGTATTGTTAGTACAAAAACATATATTATGACAGTCAGTCAAGATTTTTATTTAGTTTCATACCTTCGTGTGTAATAAAAAAAAAAGTTTGTAAGGAATGAAATAAAATAAAATAATAAATAAACACAGTAAATAATAATAACCATTAAACAAAAAAACACAAAAAAAACAATAAAAACAATTATACATCACCGAATACGATAAACAATCCATAAATAATTAAAGTTTAATAGACATACAATGAATGGACACACAATAATAATAATCATAATAATAATAATACGGTTACTACTAATAGCGTTAATAATAATACCAATATCAGTAATAATAATAGTTCTACTCATGATTATCATAAAAATAATACCATAATTAAAGGGAGATTTAAATTACTTTAAATAATACCCAATATGTTACAAACTCGTTACTGATTACAATAGTATTCTGTTTCATGTACCGAGCTTGTCAAGCGTGTGCTATCTGGGCAGGAAAGTGATGGGCCAAAGAACAGGCTATAAGTAGGTGTTGCTCGATGTCCGGACCTTACTGCCGTTCACAAGCGAAGTGAATCATCCGCTGATGTACTGGCTAGCGGCGCCGCCGAAGCAGCGTTCAATGAATCAGCTCCGGTAATGTAGTGGAAAGCAAGCGCGAGCATGGGTTTCACAGGGCCCGCATGACTTCTTCCAGTCTAATTCTTGACTGGACGGCCTGCATTGTAACCAGGGTTCTCATGTTTGGCCAATCGGCAAAACTCTGAGTAATATCGATGATCAAGTACGATATTTAATTTGTATCCTACCCTTTTACGATGTTATTGTATTAAACAAGGAGTTTAGAACTGGCCCCATCTCAGTAATAGGTGCAATAATGGGTTATCTGGAACACAATATTCAATCAGCTGATCTTCATATTAAGAAACTTTCATTAATGTTTTTCCCGTTGCCCTGGTTAAGAATTTGAAATGCGATTTGAAATCTTTGAAACGCTTGTTTTATGGACGAATGAATTTAAATTTGAGGGATAAGCCTGATAACACAGTTGTTGTTGTTGCCTTTAAGTACGTGGGCCATGTTCCACTATATAGAGTTCCCTTTGCGGATGGGAAGTCTGACTATGGGAAGTACTCTATGGTTGATTCCATTTCACGATACCGACTAGTCTTTTAGAATGGGGGCGGCATTAACCTCCAGTGTCTTTACATCTAAGCGGTCATAATGCGTTATGCACAGCTATGGTGCTATATACTAGGATTATTTGCAAGCAGTCCAACCCACTCTACACTCAGTTGTGCAGTTTGTTGTGCACAGTCAGACTAGCACTTGCAAAGTTGTTGCACTTCATTACAAGCGATATACCAGTTGTTACTTAATGGCGCCAGTACAAGAAATGTTCCTTTGCAAGTTATTAAAGCGCATTAGTTTTGAAATATGGTAGGGCGCGGCTCACGTTATGAGATATATATATTTTATAATATACAGTTTTGTATGCGAATTTCATATTCGGACAATGATATATCCTCTTTTCTTTGGCAGTGAGGGATTCGCTTTTGCCAAACTCATTTTCTTTTGGTGGTGGCAGTATCAAAATTTCCTTTTGATTGCTAGTGCCAGACTTGCATTTATGAGTATTTGGGATGCCTATATATTCATGTAGTGTTACCAAATTAAGGTATGCCGCCACCAAAAGTGAAAAATTGCCTTAAAAATTGGATTCTGGCATGAAAATCAGCACATTTTGCATTCAAAGAGGAGTTTTTGTAGCTAAACCTCTTCATTTCTTTATGTTTATTGACTACATGAAGCATTTAATCCATTATATCAAGTATAGGTATGCCCAATGTCATTTTATAAAACAGTTAAGGTAGGTTAAACCTGAAAAAAGTATGCTGATTTGTGTCGCTGTCGACCGCTCTGTTTGTTTTTGAAACACGTATATCTTGATCGATTCTCAGTCGATTCGCAAAAACTTTCTTTCTTTAATGCGTTATAGTCTAGGCTTTGTCGGAATAGCTGCTTTGAAAATTTACTCATAGTTAAGTATTCTTATAGGTGTAGCACACCCAAGTGTCGGCCTGGGGTAGTCGCATAATGGCGTCAATAAATAATTCTCATTTCTTTTTGTAAAAAAAGGCATTTTCACTAAGTGAAAGTGCTTTTTTTGGTTTTTATCACATTGTTGATCTATATGTAATTTTAATTTATTATGCTTATGTGGAAATGAGTGTATGAATACAATATTATGACATCTCAGTGTTTATGTTTTTAAATGGAGCATTCATTCATTAGACAAGTTCTTTCTTAGAAGATACATGACCCCCATTTTTCTGTGGATTTTTTGGCAGCATATGTGTCATTTGCGATGAGAATGTAAGTTATTCATTTTTAATTTGGGTCTAGATATGAACGACAACATGGCATTTAAATTTAAATTCACACACAACTCAATGCAACAATCAATGGGCGTGTTATTTGTTTGATACATATCAATTGATTCAGGATAGTTTTGATCATATGGGGAAATGACTTCCAAATCTAAAATTAGCAAACGTTCGGTACTTCCAATAGTAGGACAGGCATTACCAGTACTTTTTGGAGTAGTTTCAGAGAGTGACCTAGAAAATATAAATAGAAACATTAGAAGTTTAGGTGAAAATCAGAAACGTACTATACATGATTTAACGTTAAGTATATCGGGACTAAATTTGACAAGGACACATGTATCTGAACATCGTAGAGCTGTACTCGACATTGTGAAGGTCATGTCTAAATTAAGCTCTGAAATGAAAGAAGTCCCGAATCGAACAGAAATATCTTGAATTGGAAAGTTTTATACATTCATATATACAATTTCAATTACTTATAGATGAGATTAAATGAATGATGCAAAATGGCGTAACTTACTTGGATAACCTTAAATTAGAACTGAGTATGCTTTCAATGAATCATTTGTCTGTTAATACAATATCACCAAATCAGTTAAGACAGATATTGCTTGAGATTAGAGATCAATTGCCAAGTAATTATCAACTTCCGGAATATCTAATTAACAATATTTGGTATTTCTATAATACATTACATTGTACGACATTCTTGCTAGATAATAGAATTCAGATTGTATTAGATGTTCCACTTTTAAATTCTAAACATACATATGGAGTATATAAGGCAATTAATATACCAATGGTATTGCCAATGGAAAATCAAACAACTGAGCAATTAATCTTCAAATACAAAATTGAAACACATGGTTTTATGATTGACAATGACAGGTCAACCTATGCATTGCTTTCAAATGGTGAGATAGACGAATGTGCAGTAATACTCACACAATATTTTGTAATCCGAGAACCTGTCTAATCCCACAAATTTAAGTAGATATTGTGTAACTGCATTGTTTACGAACAATTTGAAAAACATAAATATGATAGTTTCAAAACAAACATTACCATCTGCAATTTACGTAGATGCAGATGTGTGGATTGTACTGATAAACATAGATTTGACATTTACAATAACTTGCCAGGGACAAAATACTGGTTCTTATGAAATTAAACCGCCGATGAGTATACTTAAACTTAAAATGTCATGCTCTGTCATAAGTGCATATATTAGTTTACCAATGTATAGTACTAAGCACATGAATGCAAATTCTATAGATTCTTTGGGTGGTTTGTTGACAATTCGAAATTTCAGTGAATTTAACATTTGGCAGGGAATGAAAAACAAAATTCGTAACATATCGATGATTGAAATGTCAAAACACTTACAGAAGAACCGCTTTACACTTGTGACAATAGTAAACATGTATTGATTATGATGTAGTAAACTATTTATCGGTATGTGCCTTGGTTGTGTTAACCTTCATCAATATCGTAGTAATTATTTACTTTAATATATTAAGACAAGGTCGGCTAATGAACATGGTATTAATAATTCGGTCAAGGAGCAGACAATGGGGAATTGTCCGGAAGTCATGGAGTTAGAGATTCTGCCTTTCACACAAAAGGGACCTGCGACTATGACGCCGGGAGAGAACGTCTAATTCTCTGTTTACCCTACTCAAAGACTTGATGTTGACGTCGTCAAATGTATGTGCATGGGAACATGAATATTTTATGGATTTGTGCATAGGCACATGACACTTTGTATTAGAATATTACGTGATCACATGTAGATATGTACATAGACTTTGTCTAATTTGTTGTTAAGTATAAAGACCTAGTCTATAGTCTCAAACTATGGAAGAGGCAGAAGATAATTGTTAGGTTTATAAGACCTTTCTGATAGCCTCAAGCTATCGTGGGCAGAATATTATGATAGTACTTTCATATTATGTACATACATGTGTGTTGACATTAAATCTGAATACATGATGACATTTAACGGCATTGCTGTATATTGGTTGCAGACCAAACAACATGCCACAAAGGAACGGGAAGTGTATCCGCTATCAAAGGCCATGCGATATTGCCTGCAGCAAGTGTTCATATACACTACGATATCTGACAAAAACATAATTGCCCAGATGTAGACGAAGGGTTCGTAGATTGCGATGAAAACGATGTCACACTGTGCTCTAGGTGTGATAAGTTTCGATTCCATGAATCAATGGACCTGGTAATCCTTAGAACACTGACATCTTATTTCAGGAATTGAGCATGTCAGCAAACGAAGTTGATGTTGATAGCACTTCTGCACGTACGACCAGTGATTGAAGGACAAGTGTGGTGAACATAACTACGCTAGAATGTCCTAATCTAAGGTTAGAACAATGAGAGGTCGCTACACAAACTGAGGTTCAAGAAGTTTGTGAAATCGGTACGCAAGCTGGAACAACTATGATTGACAGTTATATGCAAACAACAGATGTTATTATTGACAATCAACATGTTATAAAACAAGTCATGGTACGCAACAATTACGCTAGGGAATCATCTGACGCTGAATGGAGGCCGCGTAGGATTCGACCGTTACGACATTCACCAAGGAAACACCTTTTCCGTTAAGATCAAATGACAAGTCGGGGGAACGTATGGTCATCGACGAGGACGAGAACAAAATACATTAACATTTGTGTGTACAATAGATTTGTTGTGAAATAAAAACATTGCGTTGAATACTTTGCAAAATACTTTAATTGTTTTAATTTGATTAAGTGTGCATGCCATTATTTTGTAGAATTGTTTATTGATTTATTGATGCATTTATTATGTTACTATTAATTAAGAAATAGAACATGGTTTACTGTGAATTATCGTTTAATATATCACGGTTTGGATTTCAGTTGTAAACAATAATTTCACGAGCCCGATGGTTCGGGCGAGTGAAATTATTGTTTACAATTGAACGACAAAACGTGATATATTATAGATAATTCACCGTAAACGATGTTCTATTTCTATTCTAATACCCCTAAAATGTGAAAATTAAGCACACATCTGAAATCTTTCGCATTGCTTTGCTTACTCTCCTAACGTTGCATACGTTACAATGCGAAATGCGCAATGCGCAATGCTTATTCTCCTAACGTTGCAAAAATTACAGTGATATATCGTTCAATATAACGAGATATTTTAAACTAGGCATTATAGTGCGGGTGTATTATAATTAAATATAATTAATTAGCTTAGTGGGGAAGGTATGTAACATAATGGTACCTGGGTTAATTAATTATCTTAATTAATTGATTAATTGATTGATGATTTGTCATCGATTGTTTAATTAAATCAATACAGTAATAATTGAATTAACGAATTCATTTAGTAAATGAGTTTAAGGCATGCTTTGATAATATAGAAATATTATAATGTCGCTGTACCTTTAAGAGTATTGTGCAATATACATGGAACTTGCATCTAGTAGAATGTAGGATAATATCAGGTATCAGTTGACATTTCTATAGCTGATTATGCAGTCTAAAACAGTTGCATCATAAAATGGTAATGTCAAATCGTCATATGATAATCATATGATACTGAATATTCTGCACGTTCGTATATTGTATATAAACGCGTTTATTTTCTGTATGCTTTAGTAAGTTTAAAGAGTGTTTAGAGAGAGTTTTGGGTCTGCTTTAGTCTGACGTTAATAAACGTTAGGCAATAAAGTTAAAATGCTATTTTTTCTTCTTGAATTTCGTTTCGTCAAGAGGATGGTACTGGCATAAGCATGATACATAGAAAATAAATCTGAGCTGTTAACTTACCACTTGCATTATGATTTAATCAAGTTAAACATTAAATAGCGCCGTAATATTAGTTCTACATGTTAATATCCTGAATTGTGTATGTATATATTGAATATATGTTTATTGTACGGTGTGACTGGGGGATGGCTCCCCGACCCCCACACACCTATGACGGGGAATTAAACGGGTTTCCTGACAGAAACTCAAAAAAAAAGAAAAAAAGTTAAAATGCTGCAATATCGTTATTTCGTTATTTAATTAATTAAAACATAAACACTATACGATCACGGACGGCCGGCGTTTATGTGATACCAGTAGGCGATATCGTAACAGCTATAGACTATAATGTCGAAGGCATGTCCAGTTATATTACCTCAAGGCAGGTAATTAATGTCAAAGATTAGATAACTTGTCGGAAATTTTTACTTCCGAATTTAAATAGTTTAAGGCCACGACAAATTTTTTGTTTGGTTAAAACACAGAGACAAAATAATAAATAAACAGATAGGAAAACTTTCTGTCTGAATTATTGGAGTAGTGATAAAATCACGTGACACCTTAAGTTTTCCTTTTAACTGCAATCTCATATATTTAATGCTTTTGATGAGAACACGTTTAAAATATTCAAAATGAATAGCAAAATGGGATTATACTATTTTTCCCTATGTTTTATAGGCAATTGCATAACATACTGTTTAAAGTTAAACATAATATTTGGCGTTTCCCATAGCATAGTGAAATCTGGCATTTTGCTTCAAATGTTTAAGTAAGGAAATATCATACTTGGAAAGAGAAATAAATGTATTGTAGGTTTTGACAATGAAGGCAATGTTCGTGTAATTTCCGAACTGTGCCACGTAATCCAGTTTGTTTCGTATATGAGTATTTTGACTGACAATAACATAAAATAGCCTACCTTGGACATATTTGAGAATAGCTGATGATCAATTTCTCCCTAGCCTCAGGGATAGTGTGCATGCAATGAATAAAGTCTATAAATATATAGCCCTGGCCTAACTGGCTATAATATAATTTGGAGCTGTATATGGTCAGTCTGTATTTGGTCAGTCGCATGTCCGGTAAATATATTATAGCTTAACACACGAGCGATACTTGAATTTTAAAAAAAGGAGAAAAAAAAAAGATGAGACTTGCACCACTTCTCGGCAGCGTGCTTCTTATATCTGTAGCAATGGAGTTAGTATGGGGACAGCCAGGACCTAGTCCAACTTCGGCACCGTCATCGGATCCAATTGTTATAACGATCAACGGTACTTCTACGAGTAACACCGGAATACTAGGGTGAGTATTTGCAAACCATTTTCGACATTTTTATTGCATGTTTGGTTGGTTTAAAAAGTATTTATTTCGTAATGTTCACATAAACATTAAATACAATAAATGGTAAGGATCTGGTAACGTATACAAATTCGTCTCCTTCCAGAGATGTCACCTTATGATTGGCAAACATTTTAATCACTACAAATAAATGTTTTTGTATAATCGGAATTTATTTTTGTAATAACTTAATTATAATGTAATTATTATTCAAATGA